>WNWK01001093.1:285000-328076 GCA_009830355.1 Cherax destructor | reverse complement strand
TATCTAGTTAACAGCCTATTCCCAAAAAATGCAATGTTTTTAAAACGTTGGGGGTAAGGAAGTTTTTAGCTTTAGGTATGTATGACCCTTTGTGTCTTTAGCACTTTTTTTTATTGTAACTAGTTATTCCTAAACTGGCTTGTGCTAAGACTGGCCATGTTAAGTTTAAATTACAGTGTTAAGTTTAAGTTTAAATTACAATCTTGTGGCTCACTTGACAACACTCCAGGCTCGTGGCCTGGTGGGCCCAAAACTCTCCACACGCAAAGGGGTTGGGTTCGATTAGTTTTTTATATCCATTGGGGTCCATGTTTCCACTGGGGCATGTATTTTGAACCTGCTGCCAGATTGCTCCCATTCCATCTGTAGAATTTTTTGCCCTCCCTTCAGGTTTGGTCCCTTTTTCAAAAGCAGGAAAAAATGAACTATTCTTAAAAGTCCTTATTTATTTTAAGAATACCAGCCTTTTTTCCAGGTTGTCTAAAATTTTGGAACTATCCCCCACCTGCTTTTTTCCATACCCCCCTAATTCCTCTTCTTAAACCTTTCTTTGCATTTTTTGAGCTCCCTTTGCCCCCTGTTTTGGGCTTCTTTTAAATTATAATTTAAAATTTATAATCAGGGGGAAGCGCAAACCAAAAAAAGTCCCTGTGTGGGGTTTATTTTGTTTAAATTCTTTATTTGCCCCTTCCCCATCCTTGGGGGTAGTAAAAAAGATTACAAAAGGTAAAAAGGGGGAAAAGGTTTTGAACCCCCAAAGTTTTTTTAAGCTAAACCCAAGTTAAAAAGGTAATGAACTCAGATGGTCACAATCATGACAAGTTACAAAGGTATTTGCAGATTACAAAAGAGGTATATATGGGGGCCCAGGACTCCCCCAAAGTTTGATAGCTGAAAAAGGGGTACAATGGTAATTAATTCACTAGTTACAAGGTAATGAATAAATTAAGAAAATTTTACTTGGGTCTGTTCATGGTTGCATTTTCCCTTAACAAATTAAAAAAACTTTTAAAACAATCTATTAGTCTACACCCCCCCAACTGAAATTGAGTTATTGGTGCAAATTTTAATTGTTGGGTCACACACACACACATATACATATACACATACATATATACACATACACACGCATACATGTATATACATACACACATACACATACACACATATACATACACACACACACACACACACACACGTGTCAATGCTTTATTTACAGGAGCAAAGTCAGGGTATTTTCCAGAATGGTCTGTAATATACCACTGTGGATAAAATACTTTGACATATCTTGAACATTTCTGAATGAGTAGTCTCTGAATTCATTAATTTTATCGCACTCCAGTACATAATGACGCAGGGTGTGACAATAATCCAACTGGCAAAGTTTACATCTTGTTTGGTCTACATCTGGTGGTGGTGATTTAACCTGCCAAAGATACTTGTAACCCAGCCGGAGGCGGCGGTAGTGACATCCAAGAGTCTGCTTATTTTGTTGGATGCACCATAGACATGTGGCTCCTCCTGCATGATAAATGATGATAGATGGACTGACTGGTGTCAAACTCCCTGAGTCTTAAGTCAATAAAATTCAGTTGAAGTTCTTTTCGTATTATTGTTCTCAAACTGCTAACTGACAAGCCAAGATTGTAATCTATCCCCTCTTTGAAAGCATAAAACTTAGCCAATTTATCAGTTCTATCATGCATCTGAAGACCAATGTGAGATGGAATCCCAGCATGTGCACTCTGACTCTACTATCCAGAATCCTACCATACCTGTGCCTGGCTTCTGACACGAGCATGCTACAAGTTATACTTGATGAGTTGAGAGCATTTATGGATGACAGAGAATCAGTTACAATTAGAGTTAACCTTAGATACATGGACGCATTTGAGTGCAAGGAGTATGGCAAACAGTTCTGTCTGAAGGGTAGAAGCCCAGTTATTGATGCGTGCTCCAATTTCTTTAAGAGAGCCATCACTCTGTATGACAACAGCAGCACTACCAGCTGCACCAGTGGATTGGTGAACAGAACCATCAACGTAAATAATTTGTGAGAGATGTGCTGTTTGGCTAAATTATCAATACAGTTTAAGGCATCATGTTTGGCTTCAAGGCGAAGCTTTGTTGTGATTTAAGAAGTAGTTTGGGGGAAATGGAGGGATGGTAGTTTGGAATGGGGTAATATTCCATGGAGCGGAGAAGTGCCGCTGTTGCCTTACTTGCCACAGATTAATGACTGTATCTGATTCATGCGGAGGTCGGTTCCAGTTTTTCGATCCATCTGGAGGATGTTCACCAGTGCTGAGGAAAGTTTGGAGGGCTTCTGTGCATGGGTTTGAATGGGCTTGCCTGAGCATATTAACCCCAATTAGGATATTTCTTTCAGTAACACGATCTCTGATGCTTGGAATATCAAGTTCTTTCTGCATATTTAAAATTTTGGCAGTACGAGGGCATCCTAAAATGATCCTCATTGCTTCGTTCTGCAGTTTTTCCAACCCTCCAAGCTTCCAGTCAGACACAAGAGCAAGTAGTGGGGCAGCATAATCAACTAATGATCTAATATAAGCAAGATACATCATTTTCACAATTTTAACATTAGCACCATACCTGGGGTGAAACCCTGCCACAACTCTAAGTGCTCTCAGCCTTTCTTTGTATTGACGACAAAGTCTCGTTACAACAGGTCCAAGTAGTGGGACCTCAAAGCCTAGATACCTGTATCTGCTTACATATTCTAGAAGAGACCCATCATGTAACTAGATCTGGCGAACTGTGCCTCTCTGTCGAGGAGGACGCCTATTGAGTATCTTGTTTTATCAGTAGAGATTATCAACCCCAGGTCCTGACACGAGGCTAGTACATGGTTAAGGATGTTTTGGGTGTTGGAGAATCCGGTGGTGTGAATCATTATATCATCAGCAAAACTGATCATATAATGATGGGGCTGGCTAGGCATAGCATTAAGTAAGGCATTAATTAGAATATTGAATAGAGTGGGACTGAGGGGTGAGAGGATGGAAGGTATTTAGGCTTTATTCAGGGAACTGGAGCACACATCCAATTCCCTAGATCAAGAGCCCCTCACCAGTCAAGGAACCTCCCTTGAGGGGCATAAAGGTCATACAGTGCTGAGTTCAGCAAACCAGTAGCTTTTAGATGTCCCTTCGTTGCTGTCGTTAGTATTCTTCTTGCACGGCTGCTTGTCGGCCACAACTTGCATCCTGTCTAATTATACCATATACAGTGGTACCTCGAATTACGATGGTCCCCAAAATCGCCCTTTTATGTAAGTTTATTTTTTTAAATGCTTTTGTAAGTATATTTTTGGGGGTGTAAGAGGACTAGTCTATTTTACATTATTCCTTATGGGGATAAATTCGTTTGGTAATGGCACTTGAACAGCATTCTCGAACGAAAAAATATCGTAACTCGAGGTACCACTGTATAATGTAAAATTTAACATCTTTCCTGTTTCTGGGTGCTCACTTAGCATGCTCTCCTCTCAAGGTTCTTCAATGCTAGCAAGTCATTCTTGATTAAAAGAATGATTTCCCTTCATGGGTTGACCCTGTTGGCTCATTCCTCAGGTGCTATAGGAACCTGCTACAGATTTTGCCTGTTTTCAACGTTATTTCACTTCAGACATAACTGACTTGTGCCAAGTTTTTCTTTACAGTGGACCCCCAACTTTCGAACATTCTTCATTCCAGAATGCTGTTCAAGTGCTGTTACCAAAAGAATTTATTCCCATAAAGAATGATGTAAATTAGATTAGTCCATTTCAGACTCCCCAAAAATACACTTATAAAAGCACTTACAATAGGAGTGTTCGAATAGCAAGGGTCCACTGTATCATGTTAATTTGCTCTGTGTCCCTCGCCCTTTGATTCATGACTTATGGATTGGGTGCATTGGCTGCATATTAAGAATGTGGTTGAGGATGGGTGTTTAGAAATGATTGGTAGAAATGGGTACAGTATTTGGAGAGGAAATGCAAATGTCGAACCAGTATGAATTGCATGTGGGGGAAGAGTGAGGCAGTGTAGAATAAAAGGGAATACGGTAAAGCAGCTGGGATAGAAGGAATTAAGGCACCTGCTAAAGCATGCGAGGTTAGTGGTTAGCATGTTCAATATGTGCATGGAAAAAAAGGGAAGGTATCCGAGGATCGGCAGATAGCATGCATAACTTTGTACATACGTATAGTGGACCCCCGGATTACGTACTGCTCCAAACTCGAACAATTATGTAATTGTATTTTTGGGGATCTAAAAGGACTGATCTAATTTACATTATTCCTTATGGGAACAAATTCGTTCGGTAACAGCACATGAACAGCATTCTGGAACAAAATAATGATGTAATCCGGGGGTCCACTGTATATGGCAAGCTTAAATATGGGAAACAATCCCATTGAGTAGTAAAAATTAAGGTTAGCAATATCACAAAAGTAAGATTGCTTAGGAGCATGATTGTCAGGGGAACACCTTCCACCTGAACAAAAAAATAATGGAAAAATAAATTACTATATAAATAAACGACTCTAGGAATAATAAGAATATTGTTTTTCATGGTTTTTAATGTAAAAGTAAATCAATAAAATTGGCCATTGTTGGTTCTGGTACGGTGTTTGGGCAGGAGTATGTAAGGCCCAGGATGTTTCTCTGATGTTGAAGAAAAGATGTAGATTATCCTGGGTGGATGGTATCAATCCAATGTTCTGGAACCTCCTGTAGTACTTGGTTGAAGCACCACAAAAAAGACGAGTAGTAGTCGGACTATGTTACTTGGTTCTATGGACAAGTATCTTGCTCCCTTATCTGGCGTCTTCCCTGGATGACTAGGCCAGCAGCAGAGCTGATAATAAGAAAAATAAAGTGGTTACCAAAAGTTATGCAAGTACTACATTTAAGAAAAAAAAGGGTGGTGTGATATCTTAAATACAAAGACATTACTGGTAACTATAAAAAAAAATGACCAGAAATACTCCTGGTAGATCACCTTACGTGATCAGAAGAGTGGAGGTGAAGCGACTCTCCAAACTTCAACTCACACCAGGTAAGGTTAATACTACTACTAGTAGAAATTAAAGCACCTCAGACAACCAGGAACTGGAGTTTCGCCCCAGCCTGCTAGATGGAAGTGCAGGCAGTAACTCGCTAATTGTTCCTGGCTGTCTGAACAACCCTAACCTCAATTACTACAGGCTTTTCCCTCGCAATGATAATTTAGGAATAAGGAATGTGCAATGTTTACATGGATGCATATGTGAACAATACTTAAAGGTAGAACTGCTGTATTTATGGAGTCAGACATAGTGGATAAGGAAGCTGTGTAGCAAACTTATGGAATACATAAGTTACTACAGTTTCTATGTGGATAGTGAGGCTCAGGTTAGAGTATGTAGGAGGGATTGGGAGGCTCCAGTGAAATAACTCTAACAAGGATGTGTGATGTCACTATAGTTATTTGACACATTTATATATGGGTTTGTAAAAGTGAATGCTAGTTAGGTAGAGGCGTGGGATTAAAAATGTTGGATTTGAGTGGTGGTTTGGGTATATGGAGAGGGATAGGCTGATGAGGGCATTTAGATTTTAGGATGGAAAGTAGGATGGGCAAGGGTCATCCCTGAAAAGATTGAAAGAGAAAGGAGGGGAAGTACATGAGGCTTAATTTCCAAGGCATGAGCATCCAGTAGGTTTGCATTTGTCACTGGAGGTTGTTTTTTAATGAATGTTGAAGTCATCAAAGTTACATTTATGAAGGGATTCAGAGAGTTCTAGGGGTGAGAAGTACAGTGCCTGCTCTAAGGAAGAGGTTGGGATGTTAGTAAGGAGTCAGTGATCTGATGTCAGTATACCTCTTAAGACAACTAATGAATGAATAACGAATGTTTCCTTTAACAAATTAAAAAGACACAATGCCATGACTGGACCAATACACAACCTGCACATAGACTTGAAACTTTGACATTTCAATCCATTTTGGACTTATTTAGTGTCTAGTTAATGGTCCGAGTCGGACCAAAACACTGTCAAGTGTCTCCTGTGTGGGTTATTGTGTATGAAATGTTAATTTTTCTAGTGGGTCACAGTGCCTGGGGAATGGGAGGTAATCAAGTTTGATTCAAAGAAAGGTAGGATATGTAATTCCTTACATCAAGATTATTATTATTATAATCAAATAGAAGCACTAAACCACAGGGGTTATACAGCGCTGCCCTTACATCAAGAGAATTTCACTAATCAAGGCATCTCTGTCAGTGTCACCCATGTAAAAAATAAGGCAGCTAACCACAAAAAAATGTCAAGCTGAACTTTCCAATTGTTTTGAAATGCTTAATCCAGAGTAGTCATTGGAATATTAACCCCATCCCCCTATGATAATCTATGTAACTGTATTTGTGTATATACCTGAATAAACTTGCTTACCCGAGTGCCTTTAGGGGTCTCAAATTTTTGGAATTACTGACGTAATTTAATAGCTTTTAATTGATGCTAGTTTTATGTGCAAGGGGCTTGGACATGCAGCAAACATGTGTCAGCATGTTTGGAGTGACATTTAAACTGTCGTATCTGGGCGCCTTTGCAAAGACTGATTGTGTGTGTATGGTGAAAGTGTTTTTCTTTTTTGGGTCACCCTACCTCGGTGGGAGATGGCCGACATGTTGAAAAAAAAAATTAACTTATGATAGTGTGTAAAAGCATTTGAAGCTTAGGTTTCATTATTTTATACACAGTAAACCCTCAATATAGAAGACCCCAATATAACTGACCCTTAAAATATGGGCAAAAAATTCCATTGGTTAAATTTTACTTTTCACTCCATTTTCAATGTACGTACTGTACAGTATATTCTATTATATCTGTAAACTGTTTACAGTATAATGTTAGGTATACAGTTCATATACTGTAGAGTACTTTTGTGCATTTTATGGGTAAACATTATTCTGATTTAAAGGACAAATGGACAATCCCCCTGTAAGTCCATTGTATTGAGGGTTTACTGTGTATTATTGTTGCTATGACTACAGGTCGACCATCACTAATCCAGCACCATTGGGACCTGTTGGGTAATGGATTAGTGATTTTGCTGCATCACAGAGTGGTCCAGACATGTTAACTGAATTTGAAATTATGCTAGCCAAAATTAGTGCCAGATTTGATTACCGGATCAGTGTTGGCTGACCTGTACTACCCAACTCCTCTCTCTATACTATAAGGAAAAATATGGTCCCATATGTCTAAATGTGGAGAAAAAGATTTAGCTTGCTGTGCAATTATTCCTATAATAACAATCAATTACAGGTTGATAGTGAAATGTTACATTTCTGACCAATACACTTTTAGTTCTGTTTACAAAGTATACATACTTTAGTACAAAATATTAATATATTCACAAGGAGGGGTGGGGATATTTGCAAGGGCATCTGAGTTGTAGTATCTACACACTTTTTGGCAAGAGTGAGTGAATGATGGTGAAAGTGTTTTCTTTTTTGGGGGCACCCTACCTCACAATTATAATAATCATGAGGGAGCACTAAACCCCTACCTCACAGAGATGGCTGTTTTTTTTTTTTAAGTACTGTAGTCTACCTTCAGTTATGGGAGGTGCCAACCCATAGGGGTCATTGCCCAAGGGATTTTTGAACTAACAAATTTTTAAGTTTTCTTTCTTTGGAGTGGATCAGATTGCCTCCAATATCCCAGACACTGCACATATGTGCAGTGCCTGGGAAATGAGGCAATCGGGTCTGACCCAAGTGGTAGGTATCTCTGGGCCTTGTTAAATATGAAATAAGGCTGGAAAATTGAAAGACTTTGTAAGTTTCAGGTATCAAGCATTTATTTTCCTAATCGTGTGAACGATCTAAACGCACATACTGTACTTGAAAATTTCAAATCTGTGAATATGATTAACTGGGAATAAATATTAAACTTCCTAGCAATGTCAGCCCCATATGTTAAGTGTTTTGGTTATCTTGTGCCAGAAAAATGAATTGTGGCAACACCAACTATACTAATTAATGAAACTTAGCATTGCTGGATATTAATGAAATATGCTGTTATGAAAGCAAACCTTAGTAATGAAGGGTGACTTTATAACCATTAATAACAGTATTCAACAGAACATTTTCCAATGCTGTGCTAACAATCCGATAATTCCTTCAAAATATTAACAAGGGAGATTCAATTAACAGAATTTACCAATCTGCATCACAGTGACCAATGGCTTAAATGTTAAAAAATAATTTAGCCACAACCTTTATTCCATACAAGTAAATGCTGCTACTTAAATGGTTCTTCAAGCAGCCTTTAACATTATTTGCAACAAGAGATTGAGTGCTCTCTAACAGGGAGGAAAAAATAATTTTCTCGATTGCATAACACCTTTATACACCGAGAAAATATATAATTAGCAAATATCCCCATGCTGATTCCTTAATGCCTTACAGGTCATCCAGTACCTCACCAAATGGAGTCACATGACCAGTTCAAATACAAAAAATCTAGAGGAAAACTATATATATATAAAATCCCAAAGAAAGCATTGAAAACAACCAATTGTACACATCAAAACATAAACTTCAAGCAGCTTCAAAATGTAGTAAAACTAGTTTGTTGCTTTTCTGGGTCAGTGCTAAATGGCATTAGGAATAAGCTGTGTTGACAGGATGTAATATACAAAATTCCTGTACAAACCATCAAATAAGTAAATGTGAATTGATTTTATTTCCGTCGGTGGTATCATTGCCCTTTCACAGTGTCTCATGATTATATGTTGTCCACTATTTCCAACAAACCCATATGGATTTAGTTTCTATAATCTGACAAATTCCCCTATCACTCAAAAATGTCAGTTTTTTCCTTAATAATATTGTACCATGGTTCTTCTACAACTATATATTTTCAGTAATTAAACAGGATTCTAATCTCACTTGGATAGTGTGGAGATTTTCAGCCATATTTTTTTGTACAACAGGGAGATTTTGACCACCTGTAGTACACAATTACTTAAAAATATAAATCATGTTCGGCCTCCACATCGAGTCCTCGATAAAGCTGTAGCTCCATCAACGACGACTGCATAGAACGTGCATTGCACAGGTTATTAATGTGACTAGGCTTTATTAGGGACGAGGACCCCCTGAGTGCCGGTGGTAGGATCAGACTGCTGGGTTTCCTTGATTTCATCTTGTCCTCTGATTTTGATGTTGTGCTTCGCGCGGAATTCGTTCACTTCCTTTCCCTTGCTTGACAGTTTGGTGTTGAGGCTGTCGATTACTTTCGTTAACTGAAAAGGATAAACAAATTAGATAAATCTGTAAAGTCATGGACCGGGCAGCAGGGGTGCTAACCCCTGAAACACCCTCCAGGTATACTATTTCAAGGAATCCCATAAAACAATAAAGATTGAAGCTTTATCAGAAACATTTACAGCATTTTTAATTATCCCTGAACCATTTTACATGGAACCTGAAGTAGGTTAGGTGCTCCTTGACTTACGATGGATTCTTCAGAACGTAATCCCATCATAAGTTGAAAATATCGTAAGCCAAATATGAATACAGTGATACCCAGAGTTTCGGCCATAATTCGTTCCAGAAGGCTGTTCAAGTGCCATTACTGAACGAATTTGTTCCCATAAGGAATAATGTAAATTAGATTAGTCCGTTTCAGACCCCCAAAAATACACTTACAATAATACACTTACATAATTTTTTGAGTTGAGAGCTGTACGAAACTCAGGGTGCATACTGTATATGATAAATAAATAACTACTGTCAATGAATAAACAAATAATTATTGTAATTAAATACCATTAATGAAAAGTAAATAAATGAATAAAAGTTCATCCTATCAATAAATACACAGTACTGACTTGTAAAGTCAAAATATCTTAAGCTGAACCATCGTAAAGCTAGGAGCATCTGTATTTACTTAGAATGCCAATTTCTGTATTGTACAGTGATGTAGACGGTACAAAAATAATAATGTGTACCAGATGCCTCCTGGCCCTTTTTTAGTACGTATATATTCAGTGTAGTATCCAAAATTCTCGAGAGGGCGGTGAACTGTCAAGTAGTTAAATAACTTGATAACATTCTTCATAGTTACCAATCAGGCTTTAGGAGATCTTACTCAACCAACACCTCCCTAATTAATCTAATGAATTACACGAGAACTGAAATGTCGATAGGAGACCTCATAGGAATGGTAACCTTAGACTTGCAAAAGGCCTTTGATACTGTCAACCACAATATACTATGTAAGAAACTTCAAGCTATCGGCATAGGTTCCATAGACTGGTTTAAGTCCTATCTTAGCAATAGGAAAAAAATTGTCAAAATCAACAAAACAGAATCAGAACCCCTGCCGATAGCATGTGGAGTTCCCCAAGGTAGTACAGTGGTACCTAGAGTTTCGAACTTAATCCGTTCCAGGAGCTAGTTCTAAAGTCGAAACGTTCTAAAGTCGAAACGTTCTAAAGTCGAAGCAATATTTCCCATAAGAAATAATGTAAAACCAATTATGTAATCCGTTCCAGACCCACAAAAATATTCACAAAAAAATACATTTTTTAAAGAATAACTATAGTTTTACATACACACAACAGATATATACATACAGTAATAAATTTATAAATAAACATTTAAATAAACATAACATTTACTTACCTTTATTGAAGACTGTTGCTGGCATCTGGAAGATAGGAAGGAAGAGTGAGGGAGCACTTATTGTTTGGAAGGGGAATCCCCTTCCATAAAGACTTTAGGTAACAAGTCCTTATCTGGGGTTACTTCCCTTCTTTGTCTTTTAATGCCACTAGGACCAGTTTGAGAGTCACTGAACCCCTGTCGCTCAAAATAACTGTCCAGAGTACTCTGTTTCTGGCGCCTCTTTAAGATGTCCCTAAAATGGGACGTGGTTTTGTCACTGAACAAGTTGCAGATATGGCTTGTTTCAGCTTGCTCAGGGTGGTATTTTTCCACAAAACTTTGCAACCTATTCCACATTCCACACATGTCCTTAATCACTGAAGAAGGCACCTCCTTCACTCCCTCTGAAGCAAGTTCCTCAACTGTGGTCTGATGCTGTTCCAGATGAAGCTCTTGCAACTCGTCAGTGGTTAGCTCTTCCCTGTGGTCCTCCAACTCTTCTACATCCTCGCCACTCACCTCCAACCACAGGGACTTCCCCAATGCCACAATACAGTCCACAACAGGCAGAGGATCGGCAGGGTCAGGGTCAGCCTCAAACCCTTCAAAATCCCTCTCTTGGACACAATCTGGCCACAATTTTTTCCAAGCAGAGTTCAAAGTCCTGGAAGACATTCCCTCCCAAGCCTTACCTATAAGGCTTATGCAATGGAGGATAGTGAAGTGATTCCTCCAGAACTCTCATAGGGTCAACTGAGTGTCCGAGGTCACTTCAAAGAACTTTTCAAACACTGCTTTGGTGTAGAGTTTTTTGAAGTTAGAAATGACCTGCTGGTCCATGGGCTGGATGAGAGGAGTAGTGTTAGGAGGCAAGAACTTCACTGTTATAAAACTGAAGTCCTTAGACAATAGGTCTAAAAAGTTTGGAGGATGAGCAGGAGCACTGTCCAGTAACAGGAGGCACTGAAGTGGCAATTTCTTTTCCAGGAGGTATTTTTTCACACTGGGGCCAAACATTTCATGGACCCACTCTTTGAAAATTTGCCTCGTGACCCATGCCTTATTATTAGCTTTCCACAACACAATTTATTCTTGATGACATTGTTTTTCTTGAACACACTGGGATTTTCTAAGTGATACACCAGTAAAGGCTTCACTTTAAAATCCCCACTAGCATTAGCACAGAACAAAAGAGTTAGCCTGTCTTTCATATGCTTGTGTACTGGCAGTGCCTTTTTCTTCTGCATGATGTAGGTCCTCTTTGGCATTTTCTTCCAAAAGAGGCCTGTTTAGTCACAAATGAACACTTGTTGAGGTTTGAATTTTTCAGTGTCTACGTACCCCTTAAATTCACTTACGAATTTTTCAGCCGCACGTTTGTCTGAACTTTCAGCCTCACCATGCCTTACCACACTGTATATGCCACTACGCTTCTTAAATCTGTCAAACCAACCTCTGCTGGCCTTAAATTCACTATCAGCACTCGTTGCAGGCATTTTCTTTACGAGATCATCATGCAACTGCCTTGCCTTTTCACAAATGAGTGACTCCAAAACACTATCACCCGCTATCTGTTTATTGTTGATCTACACCAGCAACAACTTCTCAACCTCTTCCACTGTTTGTGATTATTTTTGATTAACATGTAACATAAGTTAGAGATAAGATAGGTCCCCTTAAAAATAATTATGGGTATCTTACTGACAAAGAGAATGAAATGTGCTCTATTTTTAATAATTATTTTTTCTCGGTTTTCACTCAGGAAGACACAAGTAAAGCACTTAAATTACTGGGAATGCCTTAAAGTCTTGAATATGTACTCACTGGAGCGGAGGAGAGATACATGATAATATATACCTGGAAAGTACTCGAGGGCCTGTCCCAAATGGAGTGAGAGATATGGGAGGAAATGCAAAAAAAAAAAAAATCCAGTCCTTTTGCAACCTCAGCTTTCTTGATTTCTTTTCTCTTCGCCAGGATAGAAGCGATTGTTGATTTGCTTTTGCCAAACATCCTGGCAAGCTCTAAAAGTCGTACACCACTCTTGTATTTTTGTATTATTTCTTTCTTCACTTCTATGGTGTTTCTCACTTTCTTTACCAAAGGGGTGCCACTAGGAAGTTTCTTTGGCCCTATGATGACTTATTTCACAATCGCACTCAATAAACAAGTACCAAACACAATGAATTAATTGCGAAATGTTTGGATGAGCATGCAGAGTAATGTTCACTCAAAGATAAACAAAGCCAGACTGACTCACGACGCCTGCACGGGGAGGCGCACAGGCGAGGGCAGGTAGGGTTACCCAGGGTAACCCAATAAAGTCAAACAATGTGATTTATTTCCATGTTTTGTGGAGTATTACATCTTGAAACAATTGTAATACTGTATTATAAATAGTCCTTGTAAATAGTGTTAGAAGACCAAAGTAACGCAAGATAAGATTTTGTTCAGATTCTTAACCCAGAGGGTTAGCCACCCAGGATAGCCAAAGAAACTCAGTGCATCCTCGAGGACTGTGTACTATTTCCATTGTGGTCCTTCAATCTTGTCCCCCAGGATGTGACCCACACCTGGTGACTAACACCTAGGTACCTATTTACTGCTAGGTGAACGTGGACAGTAGGTTTAAGTAACCACGCCCAATGCTTCCACCCTTGCCAGGAATTGAACCACGGATGCTCAATGTGTGAGACCAGAGAACTGTCTACCAGGCCACAGGACATCATTACCAGGCATTACCAAGCAATTATATCACAAATTTAAACTGTATATTCCAAGTGAAGCCATGATAGGCTGTAGAGATGCAACTTGGTTATGTTATGTGGATGACATCCTAGTAATTGTTATTAGACATCTGGACACCATTGCACTTCCCAAAATTTACAATTCTCTGGAACCCTACATTAACTTCACCATGGAGGAGGAACAAATTGACTAGCCTTTCTTAATATTTCATTTTGCATGAATGGACAATAATCAAACAAACAAAACAAAGTATTTCATTGCATTTGTACATAGATATTTGTAGTTACAATCATAAACTGAAGTGCAAGGAGAGCCACTGACATGCCATGGCATTAGGGGCAGCTTAATTGGATTTCAATCTTACAGAAAATCCTTGATAGGAAGCTTTTGGAGCTCACACAAATAGACATTATTGAAACCCCATCTGGGAGTGAAGATACCAGTCTAGCTGCACTATTCAGTACAAACTAAAGAATTATTAACAAGTATTTAGGCAAACAAATGTAAAAATCAATTTGAGAGGAAGCATAAGCATGGATAAAGACTAGGATACTCTGCTTATCAAGATATTTTCTGACTGCACAGATATTACAAATAAGAAAAATGGCAAGATTTAACAATTTAGTTGGTGCATCCAATAAATGACAATGTAGAATTAAGGTAGACACACAGATCCCTCAGTGATTTTAAAGGGCTGCACATTGACTGTACCACAATAAAAGGCACCAAAATTTCTAATCCATACTCGCCCGAGGTTTCTCCTGACAATCCGTACTCGCCCGAGGTTTCTCCTGACAATCCGTACTCGCCCGAGGTTTCTCCTGACAATCCGTACTCGCCCGACGTTTCTCCTGACAATCCGTACTCGCCCGACGTTTCTCCTGACAATCCGTACTCGCCCGACGTTTCTCCTGACAATCCGTACTCGCCCGACGTTTCTCCTGACAATCCGTACTCGCCCGCCTGACAATCCTACGCGTTTCTCCTGACAATCCGTACTCGCCCGAGCGTTTCTCCTGACAATCCGTACTCGCCCGAGTTTCTCCTGACAATCCGTACTCGCCCGAGGTTTCTCCTGACAATCCGTACTCGCCCGAGGTTTCTCCTGACAATCCGTACTCGCCCGAGGTTTCTCCTGACAATCCGTACTCGCCCGAGGTTTCTCCTGACAATCCGTACTCGCCCGAGTTTCTCCTGACAATCCGTACTCGCCCGACGTTTCTCCTGACAATCCGTACTCGCCCGACGTTTCTCCTGACAATCCGTACTCGCCCGACGTTTCTCCTGACAATCCGTACTCGCCCGACGTTTCTCCTGACAATCCGTACTCGCCCGACGTTTCTCCTGACAATCCGTACTCGCCCGACGTTTCTCCTGACAATCCGTACTCGCCCGAGGTTTCTCCTGACAATCCGTACTCGCCCGAGGTTTCTCCTGACAATCCGTACTCGCCCGAGGTTTCTCCTGACAATCCGTACTGCCCGAGGTTTCTCCTGACAACTCTGCCCGAGGTTTCTCCTGACAACTCACTGCCCGAGGTTTCTCCTGACAATCCGTACTCGCCCGAGGTTTCTCCTGACAATCCGTACTCGCCCGAGGTTTCTCCTGACAATCCGTACTCGCCCGAGGTTTCTCCTGACAATCCGTACTCGCCCGAGGTTTCTCCTGACAATCCGTACTCGCCCGAGGTTTCTCCTGACAATCCGTACTCGCCCGAGGTTTCTCCTGACAATCCGTACTCGCCCGAGGTTTCTCCTGACAATCCGTACTCGCCCGAGGTTTCTCCTGACAATCCGTACTCGCCCGAGGTTTCTCCTGACAATCCGTACTCGCCCGAGGTTTCTCCTGACAATCCGTACTGCCCGAGGTTTCTCCTGACAATCCGTACTCGCCCGAGGTTTCTCCTGACAATCCGTACTCGCCCGAGGTTTCTCCTGACAATCCGTACTCGCCCGAGGTTTCTCCTGACAATCCGTACTCGCCCGAGGTTTCTCCTGACAATCCGTACTCGCCCGAGGTTTCTCCTGACAATCCGTACTGCCCGAGGTTTCTCCTGACAATCCGTACTCGCCCGAGGTTTCTCCTGACAATCCGTACTCGCCCGAGGTTTCTCCTGACAATCCGTACTCGCCCGAGGTTTCTCCTGACAATCCGTACTCGCCCGAGGTTTCTCCTGACAATCCGTACTCGCCCGAGGTTTCTCCTGACAATCCGTACTCGCCCGAGGTTTCTCCTGACAATCCGTACTCGCCCGAGGTTTCTCCTGACAATCCGTACTCGCCCGAGGTTTCTCCTGACAATCCGTACTCGCCCGAGGTTTCTCCTGACAATCCGTACTCGCCCGAGGTTTCTCCTGACAATCCGTACTCGCCCGAGGTTTCTCCTGACAATCCGTACTCGCCCGAGGTTTCTCCTGACAATCCGTACTCGCCCGAGGTTTCTCCTGACAATCCGTACTCGCCCGAGGTTTCTCCTGACAATCCGTACTCGCCCGAGGTTTCTCCTGACAATCCGTACTCGCCCGAGGTTTCTCCTGACAATCCGTACTCGCCCGAGGTTTCTCCTGACAATCCGTACTCGCCCGAGGTTTCTCCTGACAATCCGTACTCGCCCGAGGTTTCTCCTGACAATCCGTACTCGCCCGAGGTTTCTCCTGACAATCCGTACTCGCCCGAGGTTTCTCCTGACAATCCGTACTCGCCCGAGGTTCTCCTGACAATCCGACTCGCCCGAGGTTTCTCCTGACAATCCGTACTCGCCCGAGGTTTCTCCTGACAATCCGTACTCGCCCGAGGTTTCTCCTGACAATCCGTACTCGCCCGAGGTTTCTCCTGACAATCCGTACTCGCCCGAGGTTTCGCCTGACAATCCGTACTCGCGAGAGGTTTCGCCTGACAATCTATATTCACATGAGCTTTCTCCTGACAAGCAAAATCTGTCTTATCCTCATTTAGTTCCAATTTACCACATCATCTAAGTCTGAACATCAAGCAAAAGAAAACCAAGAGTCTTGCATCCTTCACATCGAGAACCTAGATACAGACTTCCGTATCATTTGCATAAAATTGACAATCAACCCGATGGGCATCCACCAGCAAGGCTAAGACACTAACAAACAGTAAACATTACTTGTCTAAAAAAGAGCCTTGAGTAATGCCATAGGGCAAAGGAGATGGCCCAGATACGGATTCATTAACTACTACAGTAGGACCGCCGTATTCACAGGCCTGGTTTCTGCGGGTTCAGTTATCCGCTGTTTATCCTGGCCCGAAAATAACAATTTTGCTTAATAATGACACCAAAGTGCAAAAGTAATAATGGTGACAGTTCTTCAAAGCCTAAGAGAAGTCTTGAAGTTCTCTCATCGGTGAAAAAGTGATAATTCTCGACTTACTGTGCACAATTTATTATTTAAACTATCATATGTAAACGAAAAATTATTCAAATTAGGTTTCGCTACTATCTGCGGAAGGTCTTGGAATGCATCCCCCATGGATACAGGGTCCTAGTGTACTTGATGTATCTGACCAAATAGGATAAGATTTAAAAAGCAACAATGCAGCATCCTTAAGGCCACAGTTGAAAAGATCACTTACTGGTAATCCATGATCAGAGGCAGACCTACATTTTTGGGGCCCTGAACCGTTATGGGGGCCCCTTCGCAACTAGCAACGGCTAGCCTACTTGATACTTTAATAACCTTTAACTATTATTTTGTATTGGATTACATTACAGTGGATCCCAGGATTACGTCATTATTTCATTCCAGAATGCTGTTCAAGTGCCGTTACCGAACGAATTTGTTCCCATAAGAAATAATGTAAATTAGATTAGTCCTTTTAGACCCCAAAAATACACTTACAAAAGCACTTACAAAAATACACTTCATAATTGTTCGAGTTTGGAGCAGTATGTAATCCGGGGGTCCACTGTATATTAATATTATTATTCTTAAAAACCTCTTCTCATACAGATGACCCAAAATTTTTAAGCAATGTGGACTAAAGTCACTTATGGGGCTCCTCCAGGATTAGGGGCCCTAAAGCTTAAGCTTCATCAGCCCCTGTCTACGATCAATGTTGTCAAATGCAGCAGAGCGCGCCAACAAAATTTCCAATGACGCATTTCCTAAACGAATGTTTAGTACCAAAGAATTAACAACTTTACACAAACGTATTAAAGTTAAATGAAATGGTTTATGTGCAGACTGAATATACAATAAAACATTACTTCAGTCCAGAAAAAAAAAAAAAAAAGAGCACATTCACTTTATAAGGGAACTTTAGATGAGAAATAGGACGATAGTTTGACATGTTTTCTGGATAGTATAGAAAAAGACCTCTGGAGAAGTAGGCAAGCCAAAACACCAGCTTTGAAAATGACAAATGATCAACACACGAATAAAATGAAGAGCACTTTCATACGAGGGCAAAATCTTTGAGACATTTATAGGATCTAATGCACAATATGTATATTAAAACCAAAGATATACAGTGGACCCTCAGTTAACGAAAAAACTTCATCCCAGAAGCCTGCTCAAGTGCCATTACCGAACGAATTTACTTCCTTAAGAAATAATGTCACGTAGGTTAGTCTATTTCAGACCCCCAAAAATACACTTCCACATGCACTTACAATATTATACTTACATAATTGTACGATTTACGGGGTGTTCGTTAACCGAGGGTCCACTGTACCATGGAACCACCTCTCTAGAGAAAACTGAAAAGAAGTAATCCGTGATAAGTCATGAGCCGGAACAATAAAAGAACTCTGCACCTGTTCGAGTTGAATTCAAGTCCAAAAAAATATTCTCTATTTTCTGACCAAAATAATCAGAGAATGCCATGTCCAGCTGAAAAGTAGAATCAGAGATAAGCAAACAGCATTCAGATTAAGCAGGTCACTGATGGGCAAGCAAGAGTCTGATTTCCCTGACAAGATTCAGTTTTTTCCTGAAGTATTCCACCTTGTGAGCTGATACTGTGGTCATGACTGCTCTAAGGGCTTTTTACATAATCAGACCATGATACAGAAGTACACAGTCTATGCCATCAATGCCCTGCGCTCCTTTGAGGCCTATGTAGGTGGACAAGAGGAATCATACCAAGGGGCAATGTCACGAAACAAGATCCTTTTAGACACAAATAACCCACACACAGAAGAAAGAAACTTATGACGACGTATTATTCCAGTCATGGTATTGTGCCTTTTTGTTTTTAAGATCCTTTAGTGATCAAAGATGTGAACTTACCAGCCACAGCCATAAACACCTCATCTTGAATCTTTGATACTTGGTCTACAGACAGTGCAGATGCATCCACCTCACCAAAGGCATTTTTCATCATGACACCAAGCTTTTTCTGACCAAGGTTTCTACAATATCGTGACTGGAACAATACACAAATAATTCATGACGACGTTTTGGTCCGACCTGGACCATTAACTAGTTAATGGTCCAAGTTGGACTGAAGTGTTGTCATAAGTTTCTTTCTCCTATGTGCAGGAAATTTGTGCAAGTTTTCCATAATTACAGAAAGACAGTATGTGTTCACAAGATGGCAGAACCGAAATATCCTGACAAAGTAACAACACTATGATCGGACACAGCAACAGCGAGAGGTAATACCTCAACATCCTTAATGCTAAGAGAATTAGCAGTAGAGAAAACTAAGTTCAATATATGGCCACCAACAGAGTGGGAAATAACACATTCTCAAAATTATTCACATCTATTAGCTCCTGGAACTCACATATTTAGAGACTGTTCTGGACAATCAATCCAGTACAGAAAATGAACACTTTTTTGCAAAGGACTCAATAGGAAAAACAAATTTGTCAAGAAAAATGGAATCTGTGTCACCAGTGCCAGGACACGATATAACCATCAATCTTACAATCTGCCAATGACAATTCAGTTACTTCCATTACCTCAACTGGCAACAGGGTGACCAAATGGTATATAAAATACCTGACAGACTTCACGATTACAGTGCTCCTCACCAACTCCAAGGCTGAGGGACTGATTACCTCATCTTTTGTATATAGTTCTACTGCCTTCCAATTATGTCCTTGAATTTGTACTGATAAAGCCACTGGATGGTGAAACATCTACAATAAAGATACCCAGATATTACACGTGTCTAATTATCCTCTTGTCGGTACTGTATACCATTAATGTACATCTGACAGAAATGAAGAATAAATGACCAACTCCATAACCCCAAGCAGCAGCTGACCTCAGAATACAGCTGTTCATTCTTTTACGATGGTCTGACTTATGATGGTGCGTTAGCGATGCACATTTAGTAGTCATCATTTATTGACAGTATAAACTTGTATTCATTTATTTACTTTTCAATACTGGTATTTAGTTACAGTAATTATTTTTATTTACTTTAGTCACAGTAATTAATTATTTACTTATTTATCAAATCATATACAACTTACGATATAGTATTCAACTACAGTGGACCCCCGGAAATCGTACATTTATGTAAGTATAATATTGTAAGTGCTTGTGGAAGTGTATTTTTGGGGTCTGAAATAGACTAACCTACGTGACATTTTTCCTTAAGGGAGTAAATTCGTTCGGTAATGGCACTTGAGCAGATTTCAGGAGTGAAGTTTTTACGAAACTCGGGGGTCCACTGTACAATGTGGGTCACTGGAACGTAACCCCATCATAAGTCAAGAAAAACCTCATTTACAGCTTCAACAGCATACTTGATTGTACTTCATCCTGAATGAATACTATATAATCCTACCTTCAAGAGGTTTTCAGGAACCAAAGGTGAACTTTGGAAATTTTCGAGGCTGTAAAGTGTCTAAACAGGAAAATAAATGTAATTAGCCACTAACTTGTTCTTTATTGTTGAGCAGTGCAGGCAACACCTCCATCACAGTTCTTTCCACTAAGACGCCTCCAACCATGCGGAAACACTTGCGATCAGGGGAGACATCTTGAAGCGTCTCAATGACAATCCTAAAAATGTAAAAATAGTTAACTTTCTAAAATTAAAAATGCTGTATTTTTCAAGTCAACAAATTTTGTTAATAATACAAAAGCAGGACAAATGATTTTGAAACGGATGTAGAGAATCTTAAGAATCATACGATTTTTACACTACACAAATGATACAAAGTATAGTGGTACCTCGGTTTTCATACAGCTCCCAACTCGAACAATTATGTAAGTGTATTATTGTAAGTGCTTTTGTAAGTGTATTTTTGGGGGTCTGAAACGGACTAATCTGATTTACATTTGTCCTTACGAGAACAAATTCATTCGGTAACGGCACTCAAACAGCATTCTGGAATGAATTATCAATGAAAACCGAGGTACCACTGTATACAGTTGACAAGATATGTGTTTGAACTGGACTCCACAAAGGAAATTTTTAAAAGGAAAATTGTCTCATCTCTGGAAAGCAAAAGCAATATACAGTATACGTATTATTTAACATTAAAGGCAAAATAATTTTACAGCAGGGCACAATGAATCCAAATTTCAAGACTCAAAGAACTTGCATTATTCCAAAGATTTTCTGTAGAGCCTTCAAAACCAGCAGTTTGGCAAAACCTTTAAAATCTGAAAAGAAATATTTAGAACCATGCCTCATCTTGTGAACAAACAAGCATTCTCAGGGAGGTTTATGCATATTATAACATTTTAAGAATTGGTCAGTGCCTAATAAAATACCACCTCAAAGGAAACAAATGGATCAACACAAAATTATACTGTATACATCAAAGCTAAGCAGAAAATTATTGATCTGGTATACTTGTGACATCCTTTTTACTGGTTTCAAGTTTTACTACCCTTGCAAGCCTGGCCCAGGGTCAAATTTTATTACTGACTGCTTATTTAACCAAGCTGTTGTTAACTTGGTAGAGGTAGTGATTCAGTTTCCTCATGAAACCTATGCTTATTTCTGATATTTCCTGGTAGCAGGATGTTGATAATCTTGAACCATGGATGCTGAAAGTGTTCTCTTATTGTGCCCATGACACCCCTGCTTTCCACTAGGTCTATTTTACACTTTCTCTCATATATATCTCACACTCCAATACATAATGGTAGTGTAAAGACTTAGGACTAAGCCCTCAAGCATATTCTATATATACAGCCTCTCTTCGCTTAGTGACGTACTCATTTACCAACGACTCTGACTTACGACGGGCTCTCTGACCAGTATACATACCTAAATACTGTAATGTATATTAAGAGCTGATTTCCTCTATTCTGTTTATTACAATATACAGTGGACCCTCGGTTAACGAACACCCCGGAAATCGTACAATTATGTAAGTATAATGTAAGTGCATGTGGAAGTGTATTTTTGGGGGTCTGAAATAGACTAACCTACGTGACATTATTTCTTAAGGAAGTAAATTTGTTCGGTAATGGCACTTGAGCAGGCTTCTGGGATGAAGTTTTTTCGTTAACCGAGGGTCCACTGTACAGTACACTACTGAATAAACATTTAAAAATAGTATACTAAAAATTTTATAAATGGTGCAAAGATGACATTAAAACAATATCAAAGATGGTTGACACAAGCCCACTACCATTATAGTATGCTCTTTGCTTAGTGATGAATTAGTTTACTGACGGGGTCTTAGGAATGGGTTGGCCAGGCTTTTCCATTTTAAAAATATTGTTTTCTGAAAATGAGAGAGGGTACAGAAAATTACCTACCCCCCATATGCCTTGCATCTCCCATTGCCTGCTTTCCCTCCTAGCCAATGTGATGACATAAGCAATTGGTTTATGTTTGCCTCATAGACTCAAAAGGATTGTAATAAGAAAAAATAATGAACTACATATAAACTTGCAACAATATAGTAATAGAACTCAAGCCAGCAATCCAGGTGGTAAGGTTGGTGACCTGTTAAAATACAGTGGTACCCCGACTTACGATATTTTTTCATTCCAGAATGCTGTTCAAGTTCCATTACCAAACGAATTTATCTCCATAAGAAATGATGTAAAATAGACTAGTCCTTTTAGACCCCCAAAATTACACTTACAAAAGCATTTAAAAAAATCAACTTACATAAAAGGGTGTGTTTGGGGACCATCGTAAGTCGGGGTACCACTGTAGGTAGTATAAAAGAATGATTTTATTTGGATTATTAACCCTGAAGGGTTAGTAATCTTGGATATATATAATAAAACCAAAAAATAGGGCTTATTTTCAATGGTGTTCTTTTTTTGGGTCCCACCTCACTACGATATGACCCAAAACAGTTGATTAACCCCCAGATATCTGCTTATTGCTGGGTATCAGGGATCAGGATCATGTTTATTCTTATGTTTTGGATGAAAGAACAAGTGCATACACCACATAGAACATCTTTATTGGATGTGTTTCGGTCCTAGGACCTTTGTCCCTCCAAGGTTACAGGACTAAAACGTATTTCAATAAACATGTGCATCTGTTATTTTATCCAGTGTCAGTATTTCTATACCTTCTACCTTAAGTAAGTTTATTTAAGTACAGTACAGTGGACCCTCGGTTAACGAATACCCCGGAAATCGTGCAATTATGTAAGTATAATTTTGTAAGTTCTTGTGGAAGTGTATTTTTGGGGGTCTGAAATAGACTAACCTACGTGAAATTTTTCCTTAAGGGAGTAAATTCGTTCGGTAATGGCACTTGAGCAGACTTCAGGAGTGAAGTTTTTACGAAACTCGGGGGTCCACTGTATGTCTAAGTACAATTATCATACATAGTAACATACGTGTAAATTACTAAGGATAACCCAAAAAAGTCAGACAAAGTGACTATGTGCATTGGGAGAGTCTAACTGTAAGATACATTAGAAATCAGTCATCATAATAACCTTCATTTATCATTTTTGCATTGCAAATAAAAAATAATTATAAATGCAAACTATCAATGTCATATGAATTATAATTAAGACTATTACATTATAGGGAATTAATACACATGAAGCATACACACTGAAGGAATGGAAAGGTCAATGACCTCGTCTCCCTTATGTATTCTGCGTTGAGCACATAAATCTCCACAGTCATACTTCTGCTTCAGATTTATCAAGACTAAGTGACCGAACACCACCTATCATTAACAATACCCATGTATTAGACGTATCTTATTCACCAAGTTGCTTGATGGCAGCTACAAGGCTTTTCATCCAAGGACCCCAATAAAAATAAGTCACACTGAGGTTCGTGGTTCGATTTCTGGTGGAAACATTGGGAATGTTTCCTAAAGACACCTGCTGTCCATGTTCGTCTAACAGTAAAATAGGTACCTGGGTGTTAGTCGACTGGTGTGGTCGCATCCTGGGACAAAATTAACCTAATTTGTCTGAAATGCTCTGCATAACAAGGGGCTTTCTATATAGCATGTCACTGATGTCAGCTATGGTCTGTATAAATTGTATCATGTACTTGAAGAAATATATAATACAGTAATTATTATTATTACGATAATTGTACTTGTGTGTACCTTTGTCTTAATAAACTTGCTTAATATTTCTTCACTGGACTGAATCAGATTGATTTTTCCTAGTCACTTTAGAACCGCTATGAGTCTACGAGTTTAAAGCTCCCCATGAATGAAATAAAGTAAATAATAATAATAGTGTGTATTATCTATTTTTAATCAGTCAACGGACGTCCATACAAGAGGCCTCAATGGAAATAAATTATTCGAGTTTTTCAATATCCTAGGTTAAGTCATCATAAGATTTCACCTTTATATTTATATAAACTGTATGAAATATAAAATATGACAAATACAAATTACACAGGAACTAACAAATTTGAAGGACGTGAAAAATATAACAAAGGTTAAGATATGTACATATAAACTCAAGATATAAATCCCAAGATATTAACTATTTATTATAAAAGATTTATTTAACTGAAGACTAAAATACTACAGTGCAGTATGGTATATGAAGGCAGTGGGAGGTCAGTCAGGCACTGCCACGGCTGCATCGGGCACTGCCACAGCTGCGTCGGGCACTGCCACGGCTGCGTCGGGCACTGCCACGGCTGCGTCGGGCACTGCCACGGCTGCGTCGGGCACTGCCACGGCTGCGTCGGGCACTGCCACGGCTGCGTCGGGCACTGCCACGGCTGCGTCGGGCACTGCCACGGCTGCGTCGGGCACTGCCACGGCTGCGTCGGGCACTGCCACGGCTGCGTCGGGCACTGCCACGGCTGCGCCGGGCACTGCCACGGCTGCGCCGGGCACTGCCACGGCTGCGCGGGCACTGCCACGGCTGCGTCGGGCACTGCCACGGCTGCGTCGGGCACTGCCACGCTGCGGGCACTGCCACGGCGCGTCGGGCACTGCCACGGCTGCGTCGGGCACTGCCACGGCTGCATCGGGCACTGCCACGGCTGCATCGGGCACTGCCACGGCTGCATCGGGCACTGCCACGGCTGCATCGGGCACTGCCACGGACGGCTGCGTCGGGCACTGCCATGGCTGCATCGGGCACTGCCACGGCTGCGTCGGGCACTGCCACGGCTGCATCGGGCACTGCCACGGCTGCGTCATAGTCGCTGACAGGCGACACAAACAAGGTTAAGTTTATTCAAGTACAGTTACACACACGTACACTTACACAAATTTAGGTGATTTACAATTATCATACATAGTAACTTGTGTGTAAATTACGGAAGATAATCCAAAAAAAAGGTCAAGAGTTATTTGCATTATGAAGGTCGGGTGATGAAGCACCATGCTAAGTTAATAAATAAGTTTATTTATGCACAGGTACACATAAATTACAATTATCATACATAAATTACCCAGAATAACCCAAAAAAAAGGTCAGACGAAGTGACTTAATTTCCATTGGTGTTCCATTGTAAGTAAACATATTTAGGTACGGGAACACATAAATAGTTACACAAATTATTATACGTGGTAATATATGTGTAAATCACCTAGGATAACCCCCCATAAAAGGTCAGAGTGACTTTATTTCCCTCGGGTGTGTTCCACTGCTGGTGTTCTCCTGCTGTTCTACTCACTTGTGTTCATTAAGATCCTGCTCCAGCTCAGTGATCTTGGCCATCAGTGATCTCTGCTCATTTCTCATCTGCTGGAACTTCTGCACAATCTCCTCACCCTCACTTTTAGTGAGGATTTTAGTGGTGGGCGCCGCCTGCTGCTTTTTGTCTGCCATCTTTGTTGTCTTTACTGACCCTCATTTCTTGGTTCTTCCCTTAATGACTTATTATTGACAAAATGTGTCATTATACCTGTCTGATTTAAGCCATGGCTTGATAATTATTTACTATTATTGGTAAATTGTATGTTAAGAAGGCAGGAATGTTAAAATGAAGGGGTAAGATGGTAATAAGTCACTCTGGCCTTATTTGGGGTTATCCTAAGTAATTTACACGTATCTTAGTACGTATGTGTATTATAATTTGTGTAACTGTATTTATGTGTACCTGTACCTGAATGAACTTACTTATTTATTAAAATGAAGGAACCCAATGGAAATAAGTCACTAACTTTTTTCTGGGTTATCCTATCTCTTAGGTCTTATCTTATCTAGGTAATTTACACACATTACCATGTATTACAATTTATGTAACTGTAGTTGTGTGTACCTGTACTTAAACTACAGTAGGTCTACTGGGCTATAATAGGCAGGTTTAACTCACACCCAACACTGTAGTAAGTATACTGGGCCATGCTAGGCAGGTCTAACTCACACCCAACACTGCAGTAGGTCGACTGGGCCATGCTAGACAGGTCTAACTCACACCCAACACTGCAGTAGGTCTACTGGGCCATGCCAGGGACGTCTAACTCACATCCAACCATGTGGAAATAAGTCACTTCGTCTGAACGTTTTTGGGTTATCCTAGGACTTTGGGGCCCAGTCCCTGACCCCATTATGTACCCCTGTAATCTTTTGTCTACCGTCACAAGGCACAGTACTCGCCCCCATCCTGTTCCTCATCCTCATATCTGACATAGACTGGGATATAAGCCACAGTGCCGTGTCTTCCTTTGCAGATGACACCCAAATTTGCATGACAGTGTCATCCATTGAGGACACTGCAAGACTCGAGGCAGACATCAACCAAATATTTAAATGGGCCGCAGAAAACAATATGAAGTTCATTGATGAGAAATTTCAATTATTCCTTAGTTTGATATCTTTATTATGCACCCCATACCCATCCTGTGGGCGGTAGTCAAAAGATTACAGAGGTACATAATAAGTCCAGGGACTGGACCCCAAAGTTATGATAGCTGAGCAAGTTACAAAGGTAATGAACTCACAAGTTACAAAGGTAATGAACTCACAAGTTACAAAGGTAATGAACTCACAAGTCACAAAGGTAATGAACTCACAAGTTACAAAGGTAATGAACTCACAAGTTACAAAGGTAATGAACTCACTCAATTACTCCGATATGGAAAACGTGAGGAAAAGTAATGTGAAGGACCTGGAAGTGATAATGTCAGAGGATATCATCTTCAAAGACCACAACAATGTGTCTACCGCATCTCTTAGAAAAATGACAGGATGGATAATGAGAACCTTCAAAACTAGAGATGCCAAGCCCATGATGGCACTCTTCAGGTCGCTTGTTCTATCTAGGCTGGAATATTGCTGCATACTAACAGCACCTTTCAAGGCAGGTGAAATTGATGACCTAGAAAATGTACAGAGAACCTTCATGGCACGCATAACTGGGATAAACACCTAAATTACTGGGAACATTTGAATTTCCTCGACCTGTACTCCCTGGAATGCAGGCGAGAGAGATACATGATTATATGCACTTGGAAAAATCTTAGAGGGATTAGTACCAAATTTACACACTAAACTCGCTCCCAATGAAAGCAAAAGACTCGGCAGACGGTGCAACATCCCCCCAATGAAAAGCAGGGGTGCCACTAGCACGATAAGAGATAACACAATAAGTGTCAGGGGCCCAACACTGTTCAACTGCCTCTCAGCATACATAAGGGGGATTACCAATAGACCCCTGGCTGTCTTCAAGAAGGTGCTGTACAAGCACCTAAAGTCAGTACCTGATCAGCCGGGCTGTGGTTCGTACGTTGGTTTACGTGCGGCCAGCGGTAACAGCCTGGTTGATCAGGCCCTGATCCACCATGAGGCCTGGTCACAGACCGGGCCGCGGGGGCGTTGACCCCCGAAACCCTCACCAGGTATACAGGATGGGTAGGGGATGCGTGATAAATATATTAAACTAAAAGAAATACTCTTTTGGAACACCATTGTATAGAAAATATAAACACCTAACGACCAGTAAGATCTTTTTCGTGTATTTATATATGAAATATTTACAAAAAAATAGAATTTAGATACACATATTTACGGCGGAGACAGGAAATTTATTTCTCGTTCCACACATTGATAAAAAAATTTTGAGAAGCTTAAAATTGACCCATGGAGCATATAAATATATTTTAGAATTTCTCGTAGTGCTGAGAGACTAATGTTTTAAAAAAACATTAAAAACATAATTCTCTGTATTTGACTAAACAAGCCGTAAGTGTAGACGAAATGTTTCAACAATAAAGACACCAACTGTTGCAAATAATAATAATAATAATAATAATAATAATAATAATAATAATAATAATAATAATAATAATAATCTTTATTTCTACAAATACAAGAGGTATACAGACCATATTATTATATAGAAAGTCTCTTGTTATGCGGAGCATTTCGGGCGAATTAGGTTAATTTTGTCCCCAGGATGCGACCCACACCAGTCGACTAACACCCAGGCACCTATTTTATTGATAGGTCAACATGGCCAGCAGGTGTCTTAAGGAAACACGTCCTAATGTTTTCACCCGTACCTGGGATCGAACCACGGACCTCAGTGTGTGAGCTGAGTGCGCTACTAATCGAGCTAAGGGACATCCAAGTGCCGTAGTTCGATCGCTAGCGCACTCAGTTCACACACTGAGATCCGGGGTTCGAATCTCCTCCGGTACGGCTGGAAAACATTAGGGACGTGTTTCTATAAGACACCTCCTGTCCATGTTCACCCATCAGTAAAATAGGTACCTGGGTGTTAGTGGACTGGTGTGGGTCGCATCCTGGGACAAAACTGACCTAATTTACGGGAAATGCTCAGCATAACAAGGGACTTTCTATATAGTAGTATGTCATTGTTGTCAGCTATGGTCTGTATACCTTGTATACCTTGCAGAAATAAAGATATTGTTATTATTATTTATTAAAGATAAGGAACTATACAATAAGACTGAAAAGTAGGAATAATGGATTGGTTTAAGCATGACATATATGCCCAAGGAACCAAATACCAAAAATAATAATATTACAAAAGTCAGGTGAGTGGAGGTGCCTGGAGACAGACATTTGTCTCGTGTGGTGCCATCTGTGCCATCTCCACTGGTTTATGGTTTGTTTCTCTTGAAATATGAGACTGTCACCACGATACACACAAACTTCTGACACTTCTTATGTCCATGACATGTTTCTCATTTGTAGAGGAAGAAGAAGAAGCATGTAAAAGAATGGCAACATGAGGCAAGATGCCTGGACACATATTCTTTATATATATATATATATATATATATATATATATATATATATATATATATATATATATATATATATATATATATATATATATATATATTGATGTCTGTAGGCCCGGGTTCGTGATATTTTATTACAACTATCTTTTATGTGGCTGTTCTAAACAATTTTTCCTTACGAGGCAGTTATTTTCTGGAGGGAGGAGCTTTGATGCTGGTGAATTGCTCTAGGTGCAAGGAATTAGAGCTGCCTTCTGCTTCCTCGGATCAAATTTGATTTCCTCCCATTCCCGGGAACTGTGTGGGTTGAGTACTTTCACAGTGAACGTGATATTAAAACTGTTTCTTTGATAATCAGGGAATGCACTCGCCTAATTGTGGTTGCAGGGGTCGATTCATAGCTCCTGGCCCCGCCTCTTCACATACGCATGAAAGAACACAAAGGGCAGATACTTTGAATATATTTATTAGATATGTTATGGCACTTGGAGTGATCAAGGATCCACTTGCCATGGGTTTAAATCCCACCAGTTCCGTGGTTTGTCCCACTGCCGAAACGTATTCGATAAAGATGTTCTTCAATCAGTGTTGTGTGTGTAGTTACCTGGAGTATACCTGGAGAGGGTTTCGGGGGTCAACGCCCCCGCGGACCGGTCCTACTGCTTGTTACAGTAGAGACAAAATTGTCTCTCGCTTTCGTCTCGCTGGTCCACACACAATGTCCTCTCCCAATACAAATACACAAACCACGGAACGGGTGGTGTTTGTACCCTTAGCTAGTGAGTGTTGAGGGACGCGTGAGTTATCCTCTCTTCTAATAACATGTTCATTTTTCCACTATAATCTACCTTGTCCATAATTACTTTCGCATTTGTTTTGTTTCGTAAGGTGAAGTCATCTTACCTTAATTCATGGTAGAACTTAACAAATCTTTGATGTCAATTGTATTGTAGAGGTCTGAGCAAAGATTTGTTAAGTTATACCACGAATTAAGGGAAGATCCTGGACTTCACCTTACGAAACAGACAAAGCAAATGCGATAGTAATTATGGACAAGGTAGATTATAGTGGAAAAATAAACATGTTATTTAGAAGGCGGGGGGAAACTTACGTGACTCTTAAAACCCCTTCCATTCCCTGGTTTGTTTTTAAGTGTCATTGCGAATTCCCGAGTCATAATTAATACGCCAGATTCCGGTTTTCCTCCTCAAATTAGTGAAGAAGAAGTCTCGTCAGTTTTTGAGTTGTCTGAAGCACTTGGTAACAGAGACACAGACTTACCCAACTTTATGGATTTTGTCTAATTACTGATTTTCACTATTTACTATCACTTCATCTTCCTTTATTTGTGAATTCTATAATAATAATAATAATAATAATAATAATAATAATAATAATAATAATAATAATAATAATAATAATGGGTGTGAAGCATGGGTTGCAAATGCTGCAGCGAGGAGGAGGCTGGAGGCAGTGGAGATGTCCTGTCTAAGGGCAATGTGTGGTGTAAATATTATGCAGAAAATTCGGAATGTGGAAATTAGGAGAAGGTGTGGAGTTACTAAAAGTATTTGTCAGAGGGCTGAAGAAGGGTTGTTGAGGTGGTTTGGTCATTTAGAGAGAATGGATCAAAGTAGAATGACTTGGAGAGCGTATAAATCTGTAGGGGAAGGAAGGCGGGGTAGGGGTCGTCCTAGAAAAGGTTGGAGGGAAGGGGTAAAGGAGGTATTGTGGGCGAGGGGCTTGGACTTCCAGCAAGCATGTGTGTGCGTGTTAGATAGGAGTGAATGGAGACGAATGGTTTTTGGGACATGACGATCTGTTGGAGTGTGAGCAGGGTAACATTGTGTGAAGGGATTCAGGGAAACCAGTTAATTGATTTAGTTGGACTTGAGTCCTGGAAATGGGAAGTACAATGCCTGCACTTTAAAGGAGGGGACTGGGATAGTGACAGCTGGGAGGGACAATTCTCAGCTGTCGTATCTGAGCTCCTCTGCAAAGACAGTGATTATGTATGTGTGTGGTGATAGTGTTGAATGATGATGAAAGTATTTTCTTTTGGGGATTTTCTTTTTTTGGGTCACCCTGCCTCGGTGGGAGACGGCCGACTTGTTGAAAAAAAAAAAAAAAAAAAAAATAATAATAATAATAATAATAATAATAATAATCTAAATTTCTACAAGTACATGATACAACTTATACAGACCATAGTTGATACCACTGACATACTAGAAAGCCCCTTGTTATGCAGAGCATTTCGGGCAATTTAGGTTAATTTTGTCCCCAGGATGCGACCCACACCAGTCGGCTAACACCCAGGTACCTACTTACTGCTTAGGTGAACATGGACAGCAGGTGTCTTAAAGAAACATGTCCTAATGTTTCCACTAGCACCGGGAATCGAACCACAGACACCCAATGTGTGAGCTAAGTGAGCTGCCAACCGAGCTACGTTTGGCACTCTGGCACGCACCCAGTGGTCCATGAGTGTGGCACAGTGCTCTGTCATTCACTCCAGGTTGCAAAAGGATGATTTTACAACCAGCTCTGAGTACAGGGCTGGGGCGGACACACGCATGGACCACGGTTCGACTCCTTGCTCATTCTTCCACTTGTTCATTATAACTTACCCTGGGTTCATGTATATTTATTACCCAGGGCCAAGGCTACACTTACTGTATTCTTAACAACAAGGCTGTATAGGGGCCCTGTGGCCTGGTGTCACAAGCTCTTGCTTCACACGCTGAGGGCCCGGGTTCGATTCCCAGCGGGGTTTACCTGGAGTTTACCTAGAGAGGATTTCGGGGGTCAACGCCCCCGCGGCTCGGTCTGAGACCAATCCTCATGGTGGATCAGGGCCTGATCAACCAGGCTGTTACTGCTGGGGTGGATACATTTCGATGCGTTTCCTTATACCTGTTGTCCTGTTCACTTAGTAAGTAGGTACCCGGGTGTTAGTCGACTGGTGTGGGTCTCATCCTGGGGGACAAGATTGAGGACCACAATGGAAATTAGACATTCCCTTGATGACGCACTGCCTTTCATGGGTTATCCTGAGTGGCTAACCCTCCGGGGTTAAAAATCCGAACAAAATGTTATCGTATAGTCTCTTACAGCTCGGGCCACTGGCTTCTCTGAAGCCACACTCGAAATCTCTGCGCTTGGCCAAGGAAATAAACATAGGCGAGTGTAATGGAAGTCTCGATATGCAATGGAAGAGCAAACTGAATAATCTGCTCGTAGAAAAAAGTGAACCAGTGGTGTGTTGCTGTGACATGAAGCTCTGTACGACCTTGACAAGCAAAAAAAATAATGTTCGTGTGTGCGTTCTATTTGTGGATTGTTGGATGCAGCTCTCTCTCTCTCTCTCTCTCTCTCTCTCTCTCTCTCTCTCTCTCTCTCTCTCTCTCTCTCTCTCTCTCTCTCTCTCGGCGCTATAAGTCTCCTGAGGGTTTTAGATTCGAGCAACTGGAGCAATCCTTCTCTTCAATGGATTAAACCTGATTACTTCCCAATATTCAGGTGCTGTGTGGGCCCATGCGGGTTTAACGCTTTCCCTTTAGTAAAACAGAAAGTGAGAGTGAGACAGACAGAGGCAAACTGACAGAGAGACAGACAACCTTCCGTTCCCTCATCTCCCCCTCCTGTCCTCTCTGTCTTCATAATAAACCTGAAGACGTCAGATGGCACAAATTCACTTTCCATTGCTCATATTATTGACAAAAATAGTCGAACAAATCCGTAGAAGAATTCTTTTGGCTCATGGGCTTCCTTCCTGTGCAGTTATGTATTTCTGGCCTGATGTGTGGCTTTGTATTTCTGGCCTGATGTGTGGCTTTGTATTTCTGGCCTGATGTGTGGCTTTGTATTTCTGGCCTGATGTGTGGCTTTGTATTTCTGGCCTGATGTGTGGCTTTGTATTTCTGGCCTGATGTGTGGCTTTGTATTTCTGGCCTGATGTGTGGCTTTGTATTTCTGGCCTGATGTGTGGCTTTGTATTTCTTGCCTGATGTGTGGCTTTGTATTTCTGGCCTGATGTGTGGCTTTGTATTTCTGGCCTGATGTGTGGCTTTGTATTTCTGGCCTGATGTGTGGCTTTGTATTTCTGCCTGATGTGTGGCTTTGTATTTCTGGCCTGATGTGTGGCTTTGTATTTCTGGCCTGATGTGTGGCTTTGTATTTCTGGCCTGATGTGTGGCTTTGTATTTCTGGCCTGATGTGTGGCTTTGTATTTCTGGCCTGATGTGTGTATTCTTTGACTTTTTTATTTCGGCTGATGTGGCTTTGTATTTCGCTGTGTGTTTTACTTACTATTTGTGGTTTTGTAGGGGCTTTCGATTCACTTGTGCTCCTTGGCTCCACCTGCCCTCTTCACTGGTCGCTACTAGTACTAGGTCCACTCTTTCCCTGCTCCATGAGCTTTATCATACATCTTCTTAAAGCTATGTATGGTTCCTGCCTCCACTACATCACTTGCTTGACTATTTCACTTCCTGACAACTCTGTGATTGAAGAAGTACTTCCTAACATCCCTGTGACTCATCTGAGTTTTTAACTTTCAATTGTGACCCCTTGATGCTGTGTCACATCTCTGAAACATTCTGTTCCTGTCCACCTTGTCAATTCCTCTCAGTATTTTACATGTCGTTATCATGTCCCCCCTATCCATCCTGTCCTCCAGTGTTGTCAGGTTGATTTTCCTTAACCTCTCCTCGTAGGACAGGCCCCTTAGCTCTGGGACTAGACTTTTTGCAAACCTTTGCACTTTCTCTAATTTCTTGACGTACTTGACTAAGTGTGTGTGTGTGTGTGTGTGTGTGTGTGTGTGTGTGTGTATGTGTGTGTGTGTACTCCCGTATTTGTTCTCACATTTTCTGTGGTTGCAGGGGTCAAGTCACAGCTCCTGGCCCCGCCTCTTCGCTGGTCACTACTAGATCCACTCCCTCCCTGCTCCATGAGCTTTATCGTATTTCTTCTTGTGTGTGTGTGTGTACTTGCTAAGTTACGATGGCCAGGGAGGTCGTTAATTCTCAGCCTTATGGGCTCTACCGTACTTATCCTTAAAGCTGTGTATGGACTCTGCTTTCCTCTTCTAGGTTCTCCCACCATCTGGACCACCCTGAGATTGAAGAAATATTTTCTAACCACCCTCTGATTCAAATGCACCTTTAACTTCCATTACTGTCCCCTTTTTCTTGCGTTCCAAGCAATTCCAAGCCAGTCTCCGTGTGACCCTTAACATACGCAGACTTCATTGTCTGTCCAGTTCAATGTTTCCTTGTCTGTCCTATCTATGGTTCTTTGTCTGTCCTATTCAGTGATTCTTTGTCTGCCCTATCTATGTTTTCTCATCTGTCCTATCCCATGCTTTCTTGTCTGTCCTATTCCATACTTCCTTGTCTGTCTTATTCCATGCTTCCTTGTCTGTTCTATTCCATGATGCCAGTTCCTTATCTTCGTTATACAGTACATGTTCTATCATATATTTTCACTTCGAGATATATATTGGCTAACCTGTCGTCTCTTAACCCTGGAATTTCGAGAGAGAGAGAGAGATAAAGAGAGAGAGAGAGAACTTCTAACTAGTGTTCAAAGAAGTATATTTACAACGAGAGGTGTGTATGTACACTGAAAGGTTAGTATCTCTCGGTATATGCGCACTGAGACTTATCTCTCACTGTATATGAGCCGAGAGGTGTGTATCTCTCAATGTATCTCTCAGTGTGTACACACTGGGAGGTGTGTATCTCTCAATATAAATAAACTGAGAGTATATTGTAATGCCTACATAATGTATTAAATTATTCTTGACTGGTGGTGTACAGGTGACATGCAGCCTTAATGACCCTCGTGTAGTAGATAGACATTAAACCCCATTAACTAACCAACCAGCCTTAATGACCCTCTTGTAGTAGGTAAGTTTCAAACACATAAACAAGTCAACCGTGGTTTAAGCACTTGCATACAAGTCAACCGTGGTTTAAGCACTTGCATACAAGTCAACCGTGGTTTAAGCACTTGCATACAAGTCAACCGTAATTTAAGCACTTGCATACAAGTCAACCGTGGTTTAAGCACTTGCATACGTTGCAGTGTATAATGAACGATTTAGGATAAACCATCTGGCATTTGGCTAAAATTGCAAGAGACTGTAAATACGATTAGCGACTCAAAGTCCTCGTGGGTCTAAAGCTTCAACCTTCCTTTATAAAATCCCCAATGACTCTCTCTTGACTCGTTAGATCCGACTAATTGCCGACTCTCTGAATTAACGACCCTGGTGGCGACTGGTGTACTGCAGGAGTTATCGTGGCTGATGAGACGAGAGTGAGAGAGAATCTCTACAGTTTCTTTTATCCAAGATGGGAGTTTCTGTTTATATGGGTGAGACACATCTGCGATTGGTTGGTGTCTTTGGTGATGACCGCTTTTGCCTGCTCAGCAGGCTTCTTCAGTCGTAATAGATAGGCGGTAATAAAAGCAGTGGAGATGTATATATGAGGTGATCAGTTATCAGCATCAGTCATGAGGAGAAGGTAACTTGATGTGACCAGACCTTCAGTATTGAAGAAGTGACCAGACCTTCAGTATTGAAGAAGTGACCAGACCTTCAGTACTGAAGAAGTGACCAGACCTTCAGTATTGAAGAAGTGACCAGACCTTCAGTACTGAAGAAGTGACCAGACCTTCAGTACTGAAGAAGTGACCAGACCTTCAGTACTGAAGAAGTGACCAGACCTTCAGTACTGAAGTGACCAGACCTTCAGTACTGAAGAAGTGACCAGACCTTCAGTACTGAAGAAGTGACCAGACCTTCAGTACTGAAGAAGTGACCAGACCTTCAGTATTGAAGAAGTGACCAGACCTTCAGTACTGAAGAAGTGACCAGACCTTCAGTATTGAAGAAGTGACCAGACCTTCAGTATTGAAGAAGTGACCAGACCTTCAGTACTGAAGAAGTGACCAGACCTTCAGTACTGAAGAAGTGACCAGACCTTCAGTATTGAAGAAGTGACCAGACCTTCAGTATTGAAGAAGTGACCAGACCTTCAGTACTGAAGAAGTGACCAGACCTTCAGTATTGAAAAAGTGACCAGACCTTCAGTACTGAAGAAGTGACCAGACCTTCAGTACTGAAGTGACCAGACCTTCAGTACTGAAGAAGTGACCAGACCTTCAGTACTGAAGAAGTGACCAGACCTTCAGTACTGAAGAAGTGACCAGACCTTCAGTACTGAAGAAGTGACCAGACCTTCAGTACTGAAGAAACTGAACCAGACCTTCAGTACTGAAGAAGTGACCAGACCTTCAGTACTGAAGAAGTGACCAGACCTTCAGTACTGAAGAAGTGACCAGACCTTCAGTACTGAAGAAGTGACCAGACCTTCAGTACTGAAGAAGTGACCAGACCTTCAGTACTGAAGAAGTGACCAGACCTTCAGTACTGAAGAAGTTGATATGGTCAGTCCTTCAGTCTTTATATATATATATATATATATATATATACATTATCCTCCCCTTTCTTAGATCAACCCTTATGTACCTGCCATTACTCAGGAGCTGTACGATCCCTTGGGATTTAGCGCTCTCATTATGAGTGCAATATTAATACTTTACAACTACTATTATTAATAATAATAAACTACTACTACTACTACTAATAATAATAATAATAATAATAATAATCATAATAATAATAATAATAATAATAATAATAATAATAATAATAATAGTAATAATAATAATAATAGTAATAATAATTTTAAAAATAATAATAATATTGAGAGTTCGGAATTTTGATTAGTAATAATGTAAACAATTATTATAATGACATTGATGATACATTATTATTATTATTATATTATTATTATTATTATTATTATTGTGTAAAATAGGTCTTTTATTTTAAATATTCAAAATGTTATATAAAAAATTTGGGTGTAATTTAAGGCCCTCAGTTAATGAAGCCACAGGTTAGTAAGCTGATACTCGTTATTAGGACTAAAACACCTCGTTAAACCCAACTATGTTAACCGTGTCCTCTCTCTCTCTCTCTCTCTCTCTCTCTCTCTCTCTCTCTCTCTCTCTCTCTCTCCTAAGTGACCCGAGACACTCACCTTCCTCATTACTGATCCTTAAAATATTCACCTTGTTTGACCTCCCTGAGGTTCTCACCAGCTCCACTTCCCCCTACCCTGATACACACACTAACTCCACTTCCCCCTCCCCTGATATACACGCTAACTCCACTTCCCCTCCTCATACATGCTAACTCCACTTCCCCTCCTGATACAACGCTGACTCCACTTCCCTCCCTGATACGCTAACTCCACTTCCCTCCCTGATACACGCTAACTCCACTTCCTCCCCTGATACACGCAACTTTCACTTCCCCCTCTGATACACGCTAATTCCACTTCCCTCCCTGATACACGCTAATTCCACTTCCCTCCCCTGATACACACGCTAACTCCATTTCGCCCTCCTGATACACCGCTAATTCCACTTCCCTTCCCTGATACACACGCTAATTCCACTTCCTCCCCTGATACACGCTAATTCCACTTCCCTCCCTGATCACACGCTAACTCCACTTCCCTCCCCTGATCACACGCTATCTCCACTTCCCCTCTCCTGATACACACCTAACTCCACTTCCTCCCCTGATACGCTAATTCCACTGCCCTCCTTGATACACATGCTAACTCCACTTCCCTCCCCTGATACCACGCTGACTCCATTTCCCCTCCTCTGATACGCTAACTCCACTTCCCTCTGATACACGCTAACTCCACTTCCCCTCCCTGATACACACGCTAACTCCACTTCCCTCCCTGATACGCTAATTCCACTGCCCTCCTGATACACATGCTAACTCCACTTCCCTCCCCTGATACACAGCTGACTCCACTTCCCCTCCTGATACGCTAACTCCACTTCCCCTCCTGATACACGCTAACTCCACTTCCCCTCCCTGATACACACGCTAATTTCACTTCCCCCTGATACACACGCTAATTCCACTTCCCCTCCTGATACACACGCTAATTCCACTTCCCTCCCTGATACACGCTAACTCCATTTCGCCCTCCCCTGATACACACGCTAATTCCACTTCCCCGTCCCCTGATACACACGCTAATTTCACTTCCCATCCTGATACACACGCTAATTTCACTTCCCCTCCTTGATACACACGCTTACTCCATTTCCCCCCTGATATACACGCTGATTCCACTTCCCCCTCCCCTGATACATATGCTGACTCCACTTCCCTCCCAAATACACTAACTCCAATTTCCCCGGGAAAATGCTCACACTAACTCCAACTCCCCCCGGGAAACGTTCACACTAACTCCAACTCCCCTTCGTCTCTGGGAAGTAGTTCACCCACCTGCCACGAGTGGCGTCCTCAGTCGCTCCCCAATACTCGTCGTGTTGACATACACGTCTGAAGCTTCGTATTTACCTTCTTTATTTCTTCCCTCTGACGAACACTGGGAAATTGCAACCTGAGATTTTAAAATATTTGTCTTTCCATCTTCCGCAAACTTCTTGAAGGACGTCTCAAAAATGTCTAATTGTTATAATTTTCCGGGTATTTTTCTTCATATGATTTCAGGATATACTTCTTTTTGTTAAATTTAAAAGTATTTTTCCAATTCCTGGAAATAATTTAAAAAATTTAGGGGAAATTATGACAATAAAAATTCCTAGTCTAGAGTTTATTAATGCAGAGAATGAGAAATTAGGATTATATGAGAAATTATAGAGAAAAACTAATGTCAAAGACCTGGGAGTAATCATGTCAGATGATCTCACCTTCAAAGACCATAACATTGTATCAATCACATGTGTTAAAAAAATGACAGGATGGATAATGAGAACCTTCAAAACCAGGGATGCCAACCCCATGATGACACACTTCAGGTCGCTTGTTCTATCTAGGCTGGAATATTGCTGCACACTAACTGCACCTTTCATGGCAGGTGAAATTGCTGACCTTAAAAATGTACAGAGAACCTTCACGGCACACATAACTGCGATAAACCACCTCAATTACTGGGAATATTTGAAATTCCTCGACCTGTACTCCCTGGAACGCAGGCGAGAGAGATACATGATTATATACACGTGGAAAATCCTAGAGGGATTAGTACCAAACTTGAAAGCAAAAGACTCGACAGGAGATGCAACATCCCCCCAATGAAAAGCAGGGGCGCCACTAGCACGATAAGAGATAACACAATAAGTGTCAGGGGCCCAAGACTGTTCAACTGCCTCCCAGCATACATAAAGGTGATTACCAATAGACCCCTGACTGTTTTCAAGAAGGCGCTGGACAGGCACCTAAAGTCATTACTTGACCATCCAGGCTGTGTTTGTACGTCGGGTTGCGTGCGGCCAGCAGTAACAGCCTGGTTGATCAGGCCCTGATCCACCATGAGGCCTGGTCACAGACCGGGCCGAGGGGGTGTTGACCCTCGAAACCATCTCCAGGTTAACCTGCCTCCAGGTATAATAATATTATAATAGCAATATGAATTAATTATAATAGTAATAATAATAATGATATTTATAATAACAATAATAAGAATAATAATGATAATTATAATAGAAATAATAATAAGAATTAATAATTATAATAATATGTAAGAATAAAACTATAATAAAATAATATAAAGTTATTATAATAATAATTATTATTATAATAGTAAGGCTGTATGACCTCAGTCGGTTTAGCGCTATTATTATTATTATTATTATTATTATTATTATTATTATTATCAATAGCTATTATTATAATAGCAATAATAATAATAATAATAATAATAATAATAGCAATAATAATAGCGATAATAATAACAACAATAATAATAATAATAATAATAATAATAATAACAATAATAATAATAGCAACAATAATAGCAATAATAATAATAGCGGTAATAATAATAATACCAAAAAGCCCAGGGTCAATGGTAAAAGTGAGTATTTAGCAAGATGTGAGTACCATCAACATGGTACAATGTACCGTCACAACAGTGAGTCAGTAAGAGTACCATCAACATGGTACAATGTACCGTCACGACAGCGGCTGGTAACAGCGCTCTGACGAGAAATTTAATTTGCACGATCGTAATTGTCGCCCAATTCAATAGAAGTTTGGTCTAAAGGTCACGGAGGTCAGGTCACTTTAACCTGTTATGCTATTATTACCTGTTCAGACCACTCTAAACCTTAACACTGCTGACGAATTACACACGCACACACACACACACACACACACACACATATATATATATATATATATATATATAATATATTAATATATATATAATATATATATTAATATATAATATTAAAAATATAATAATAATAATAATAATAATAATAATAATAATTAATTATTATTATTATTATTATTATTATTATTATTATTATTATTAATGTTAAATCATAATTACTATCACTGCACGTCAACTCTTAATATTATTATTATTATAATCATGGGGGAGCGCTAAACCCGTAGGATTATACAGCCCACGTGGGGGGGTGGTGGAAGGTGTTCAGGCTCAATTCAGGGAACCGGAGCACAGATCCAATTCCCCAGATCAAGAGCCTATCACCAGCGTCAAGGAACCTCCCTTGAGGGACCTCAACTCTTAAGAGTCAAGTAACAGAGTCAGTAAGAGCTGATCTCACAAAAAGAAGAGAGAGCCGAGTAAGAGCAGCAGCAGGAGGTTAGAGCTGAGCTCAACGAGCCAGGTAACAGCAGCAATTAAAGTTCGGTATTTACATACGGTCTGAACCAATTTAGATTTACAAATATGCGACGATATTGTTCCTGCGTGCAACCCTCAGCTTGACAAACAACAACAAATGCTAACTACCACCACCACCACTACACCTCTCTCTCTCTCTCTCTCTCTCTCTAACTAGCAGTACTGTCTCGTACAACACGGTGAAAGACTGACTAACTAGCAGTACTGCCTCGTACAACACGGTGAAAGACTGACTAACTAGCAGTACTGCCTCGTACAACACGATGAAAGACTGGCTAACTAACAGTACTGCCTCGTACAACACGGGGAAAGACTGGCTAACTAGTAGTACTGCATCGTACAACACGGTAAAAGACTAGCTAACTAGCAGTGCTGTCTCGTACAACACGGTGAAAGACTGGCTAACTAGCAGTGCTGTCTCGTACAACACGGTGAAAGACTGGCTAACTAGCAGTGCTGTCTCGTACAACACGGTGAAAGACTAGGTAACTGGATTTAGAGTCCATCGACAGCACGAGGGTCATTAAGGCTTCACATCACAGACCGGGCCGCGGGGGCGTTGACCCCCGAAACCCTCTCCAAATATACTCCACCAGGGATACAATGTATATACACTGAGAGATACTTCTTGGTGTATATACCCTGTGTCATAGATGAAGCACTATGTTCCTTGTAATATATTCATAGTTACAGAGTCGCAATGGCTCTGTGAGAGCGGTTCAGTGAATCAAGTTGATTATTGCATAATAAATAATAAGAGCAGGATTTTTCAGATGAGGAAGGTGAGGTTAGGAGTGGTAGTCTTGTTTAGTCTTCCTTAGCCTGTGAGGTTAGGGTAGGAGTGGTTATTAGGGCGAGGCTTTAGTCACGTTATGGGGAGGAGAAATTACTTTGATCCACACCCATGAAATATTAATTATGCTGTCGAGGAATGGGGGATACCACGTGTGCCCTTCTTTCACGTCGTCTGTAACTCACTCACTCACTCTCTCTCTCTCTCTCTCTCTCTCTCTCTCTCTCTCTCTCTCTCTCTCTCTCTCTCGCTCTCTCTTTCTCACTAGAAATCGGGTAATCTTCCTCTCTAGGAATTTTTCTCTCTAAGAATCTTCCTTTCTAAGAATCTTCCTCTCTAGGAATCTTCCTTTCAATAAAATTCTCATGAAACGGTGAGGCTGAGAGCAAGTTATCCGTGAAGTATGTCCCTCTAGACCGTGATGGAGTAGAGCAATTTCTGTCAATCTCTCTCTCTCTCTCTCTCTCTCTCTCTCTCTCTCTCTCTCTCTCTCTCGTGATATCGCCAGCATCCAGGCCAGCAATTTAAACTAATGAGTCAGGTTGAAATACGCCCCATTCCGCCAGTGTCAGTATAGTGTTCGCCACAATGACTCCTGAAGCATGAAACTGAAAAGGGTGAATTAATTGCATAAACACACTTTAATCACCCAATTACTACTCTGAGAGACACTATACACAGTTATTAACTGCTAAGACACTTGTCCCTATGTGTCACGTGTCCTCCTGGTGAGACGTATGGGTACGACTCCTCCCATCTGCTGGCACTGTTCCCGTAACAGTACCTTCAGTAGGTGCTAAGGTGTTAGTCAACTGCTGGGAGTTGCATTCTGGGTTCAGCTCAAGGTATGGGAGAGATTTCTTTCCCCCGGTTGGCACTGCTTTCCCAGACTAGGCTTTTGAGGGTTATCCAGATGATATGGGTGGCATCCTGGGCAGGGCCCAGGATGCCACCCACTTAACAGCAACCCGCAGGTTGCTGTTAAGTGTAAACACACTCACACATCTTTAAAACAAACAATTAACCAAAAACGTACTGTATTTTCTTAATTATACATGAAGTATAGTCGACAAATACAACATCGTCTTCCAGGGGTCTGTCAGTGATGTATTTCTGATAATTATTTCCCAGCCCACAGACGGCCCCAGGAAAAAGGGTCTATCTGAAATAGGTCCTCGGGTCTTCCCAATATATATATATATATATATATATATATATATATATATATATATATATATATATATATATATATATATATATATATATATATATATATATATATATATATATATACGCTGAGATAAATATACATCTAGGTGTACATATCGCGTCTATGCTGGTAAATATTCCTTGCGGGGCTGAACGTGCTTCTTGGACCCCGTCAGAAAGCTTGTGTGTTTTTCAACTACTATCTTTAAATGTATAGTAAGCCCCTTGTTATGCAGAGCATTTTAGGGCAATTTAGATTAATTTTGTTCCCAGGATGCCACCCACACCAGTCGACTAACACCCAGGTACCT
>WNWK01001093.1:240000-280000 GCA_009830355.1 Cherax destructor | reverse complement strand
AGGAGCTATGATTCGACTCCTGCAACCACAAATAGGTGAGTGCAAATAGTTGTGTACACAGACAGACACACAGGCAGGCAAAGATATACACAGAAACAGACAAATACAGACACACCGATACACAGACACACACACACACATAGGACACAAACAGACACTCACATATAAAGGACAGACAGACACACACATACACAAGACACAGACAGACACACGACACAGACAGCAACAAGTGGAATAACAAATAAACAGCTACAAGCATAAAATTTGATTCTGCGCAAATCTTTTAAAACTCTTTCCCACACATAATGCAAAAAGTTTTGCAACAGCAGCGGGAAAGAGGGTGCAACGTGTGCAGTTGTCCGCTGCTGCACTCTATGAGTTCATGGCAAAAATAAATTGAAAAGTTATAATTATATTGTTCATTATGCAAATTATAAGGGAGTGAGTGGTGGGGAAATTCTATGTTTGTCTTTAGTAGAGCAGCGTAACAGTAGCAAATTACTGGATGAAGTAGTATATATATATATATATATATATATATATATATATATATATATATATATATATATATATATATATATATATGTATCCACCTGTACTTCCATGTAGCAATCCATATATCTGGCTTTCATTAACAGGTATACCTAGAGGGATAAACAAGACACACCCGGGTACTCACGCAGGAGGAATGTACACCAGACGACGATAGCCAGCAGCGCCCCCAGAGAGAGGTTCAATGAGGGCTCTCCTACCTCGGGCACCTGGCAGTGTTGGCCACTGAATCCCACTGGGCAGGCGCACACATACCCTATAATAGGAACGGGTAGTTAGACAATCTACGTGCACCTACAACCATAGCCTTGTTAGCATAGCAAAGCACATTGACTGACGAGTTAGGATGAGGGACTGATTCCCTAGTCTTCTACTGTCTCCAGTTTTAACACCTTCAAATAACCTCTGTATTGAACTGATAAAACTACTGGTGGGCGAAACGTCTTCAGAATAAAGATACCCAGGTGTTTCTAATTTCTCATTGCAACAGCACAGTAAACACAGCTTCATTGCAACAGCACAGTCAACACAGCTCTCGAAATCGTGATTACACGACTGAAAACAAACCACGGACCGGGTCAGGTTTGAACCCATGGCGAGTGAACCTTAAATCTCACCGCCCTGGGTTCAAACTCCGCCCGTTCCGTGGTGTATGGTAAACACAGCAAGGCAAACATAGGAGGGGCAAACACAGCACGAGAAACACAGCACGAGAAACACAGCACGACAAACATAGCATGACAAACACAGCATAAACACAGCACGGTAAATATAACAGAACAAACAGCATTGTAAACACAGGACTAACACCACAGGAAAAACATGGAAGGATAAACACAGTAGCTACACACAGCAGGGTAAACATAACATGACTAAAACACAGCAGGGTAAACACAGCAGGGTAAACACAGCAGGGTAAACACAGCAGGGTATACACAGCAGGGTAAACACAGCAGGGTAAACACAGCAGGGTATACACAGCAGGGTAAACACAGCAGGGTAAACACAGCAGGGTAAACACAGCAGGGTATACACAGCAGGGTAAACACAGCAGGGTATACACAGCAGGGTAAACACAACAGGGTAAACACAGCAGGGTAAACACAGCAGTGTAAACACAGCAAGGTATACACAGCAGGCTAAACACAACAGGGTAAACACAGCAGGGTAAACACAGCAGGGTATACACAGCAGGGTAAACACAACAGGGTAAACACAGCAGGGTAAACACAGCAGGGTAAACACAGCAGGGTAAACACAGCAGGGTAAACACAGCAGGGTAAACACAGCAGGGTAAACACAGCAGGTATACACAGCAGGGTAAACACAACAGGGTAATACACAGCAGGGTAAACACAGCAGGGTATACACAGCAGGAGTAAACACAGCAGGGTAATACACAGCAGGGTAAACACAGCAGGGTAAACACAGCAGGAGTAAACACAGCAGGGTAAACACAGCAGGGTAAACACAGCAGGGTAAACACAGCAGGGTAAACACAGCAGGGTAAACAGGCCATGGAATTTGCTGGGAAGTATTAAAAAAAAAAACACGAAAATTGACAAAATTGTGAGAGGAAAATGGTTGAAGCCACGACCTTCAGAAAGCAAACACCAGCATGGAACCCAGTGTCTGCCTCTTTCAAGTTGAATTTCCAACTAGCAATCTTTTCTTCCTCTCTCAAACAACGCGGCGTTTGCGCTCAGCTGCTGCCGTTGTTACGGGAAAGTTCGCGCGTTATACAAGTGAAAGTTTGCGCGTGATATGGGTGAAAGTTTGTGCTTGATATGGGTGAAAGTTGTCCAAGTTACTGTTTAGTGTCTTGGTTATACGTGTTAAACCATCGTTGAAAAGGGAAATGTTAATGTTAAGTTCTTCGTTTAGAAAAAGTAGATAGCATTACCTTCACTGATGTTAATGGGGTTTAAAGTCTATCTACTACACGAGGGTCATTAAGGCTGCATGTCACCTGTACACCACCAGTCAAGAATACTTTAATACCTAAAATACTGATTAATGCAAACTACCAGTGTATATACACTGAGAGATATACACCTCCCAGTGTATATACACTGAGTGACATACACCTCACAGTGTATATACACTGAGAGATATACACCTCACAGTGTATATACACTGAGTGACATACACCTCACAGTGTATATACACTGAGTGACATACACCTCACAGTGTATATACACTGAGTGACATACACCTCACAGTGTATATACACTGAGTGACATACACCTCACAGTGTATATACACTGAGTGACATACCTGTCAGCGTGTATATCATACTTTAATTATGAAGTAGTATTACATTCTATTATAAATTAATAATTATTTTGTAGGCAAATGGAGAGAGACAATGGAAAGATAAAATAAAGGAAATATATGCAATAATGATTTATTATTATTATTATTATTATTATTATTATTATTATTATTATTGTTGTTGTTGTTATATTATTATTTTTGTTATTATTTTAATATTATTATTAATTATTATTATAAAAACGATAAACTCTGAGGTCACATTGAGTGTAGTGACCTTGGTGTATACACAGTGAGTAACATTCAGCGTATAGGCGCTAAGAGCATATTTTAATTCTTATTTTAGGAATTAAATTATTCTTGACTGGTGGTGAATAGATGACATGCAGCCTTAATTACACTCGTGCTTTTAATAGGCTTTAATACTAATAAACCAACCAGCGCTGCACTCATTATATATACTGCATGTGTGTTCTCTCTCACTATTTCTGTAAATATATATATATATATATATATATATATATATATATATATATATATATATATATATATATATATATATATATATATGTTGAGCCGAATACGCAAAACTTGCTATTTCGGCTTAAATAGCAACACACTCCTTGCCGAATAGGGCAAGCGAAAATTTGTGTATGCAATAATTTCGCAAAAAATCATTCTGAATCTAACGAAAAAAATATATTTCATTGTGTTTGTTTATTAAAAATAATTAAAAGAGTAAGGAAAAGCAATATATAAGTTGCTCGAGAGATAAGAGAAATTTTGATAAGTTAAAAGGAAAGTAAGTAAAAGCCAAGAGAAAGCAAAGAAAAAAGATTAGGGAAACCCATTAGAAAACTAAAAGGTAGAAAATAACTATAAAAATAACTAACATAATGCTACAAAAGGTTAAAAGAGAGAACTTAAAAAAAGTAGTAGAAAACTAAGAGAAAGTTAAAAGAATGTTAAGAGAAGGCTAATAGCAAGTTAAAGAAAATTTAATAGAAAGTTAGGAGAAAGTTAATAGAAAGTTAATAGAAAGCTAAAAGAAAGTTAATTGAAAGCTAAGAGAAAGCTAATTGAAAGCTAAGAGAAAGTTAATTGAAAGCTAAGAGAAAGTTAATTGAAAGCTAAGAGACAGTTAATTGAAAGCTAAGAGAAAGTTAATAGAAAGCTAATTGAAAGCTAAGAGAACGTTAATTGAAAGCTAAGAGAAAGTTAATTGAAACCTAAGAGAAAGTACAATAGTAGTGGTACCTGGGTGTGTGTTGTAGCAGGAACCAGCATTGAGACAAGGCCTCCAGAAGCACTCGTCTGCCTCCACACACGTCGCTCCACTGCTGTCTAGAACCCGTCCTCCCTCACACCTGTAGCAGAGGTTGTCAACATGAGAAAGACTACTCCCGTTAAACATGTCAAAAACTACTTCCTTAAAACTTACCCAGAGTGCTCAGTATGCTTAACCTTTTATTGCCTATTCCTTCCTCTCATACTCTTTCTACACTGCTCTGTCTTACCCAAATCCTCCCAACCCCTTCTTTCTTACCTACCTCTTCATGTCTGCCCATAGCTATTTCTCACTGTTCTATGATACCCAAATTCTTCTCTTCGCCACTCTTATAATCCTTTACATGGTCTATGAAAATTAGACGTAAAATATCACAACCTAAAATACAATAGCTTGTCCTGAACTACGTAACTATGGAGGAAAAGTTATAGTTATTACTCTAGGATTTTTTTTTTCAAAGGATTTTCTTGACTTTAGGTGGTGAGAAGAATCTTATCGCTTACCTGCTGAGAGGTTGTTAATTAACGTAAGGGCAGGTGGATGGTGTGTTGGAGGGAGGGAGAGAGAGAGAGAAGGGGAGAGAGAGAGAGAGAGAGACCAGACAGACAGAGTGAGAGCGGAGGGGAACTGATGATAAGGATTGAACAATAATAAAGCTAATTGATCACACGTTCCCTCACCTCCATTACCATAACAATGACTCGAACACACACACACAACAGAGCCCCATCACCTACACACACCCACTTAAGCCACCTACCCGCAGTGGTAACTTCTCCAGGTATCCACGCAGGTGAGTGGAGGACTGCAGGTGACGTTAGAGCAAGCAGGTGGTCCTGTACACCCACTCTCCACCCCCTGAAATCCCCTGACATCACCCCAGCTGGTGGTGTTCATCGCTGGGGGAAGGGGGACACTCCTGCCAGAGATGCGTAGGTCGTCCAGACAACCTGGAGGAGAGAACAAACCGTACGCAGCTTCAGGAGTAGGTATGATCAGGCCTTGGACGCTACAAATGCGTAAACTGGTCGATAGCGTTAGGAGACGGGGTAAGAATCTAAGGTTTGATTAAAGCACACACACACACACACACACACACACACGTATTTCTTCAGTCACAGAGTTGTCGGGAAGTGGAATAGTTTAGGAAGCGATGTAGTGGAGGCAGGCTCTATACATAGCTTTAAGCAGAGGTATGATAAAGCTTATGGCGCAGGGAGAGTGACCCAGTAGCGGCCAGTGAAGAGGCGGGGCCAGGAGCTTTGACTCGACCCCTGCAACCACAACTAGGTGAGTACAACTAGGTGAGTACACACACACACACACACACACACACACACACACACACACGTTTGGAAAGGAAGGAGACATGACTTATGCTAAGGCCCTATCAGTCCTCCAAGCAGGGCCGAGGAAGGAAGGGGGAGAGCTGCTGGGAGCAGGGATAGCAGTAAAGGAGGGTGGAGAGGGGGATACGTCCCATGCAAAGGCACGACCATGCCACCAAGAGTTACAGGAAAATACAAGGGAGACAATGGCCATGTACAAACGGGACCTAGTGACACAGAGAAAAAGGCAATGAGAGGAGGAGAGGGAAAAGTCAGTGCTTATTCATGGGCTACAGAAGAGCAAGGGAAGAACACACAATGAAAGATGGCAGGAAGAAAAACAGGAGATTAAAAACATCATCAAAGTAATAGGCGAGGAAGACATGACTGAGATAGTAAATTTTCAGAGAATAGGGGGGAGAGAGTACTTGAAGGGAAGAACTCGGCCGGTCAAGCTGATTTTCAAGACGGAAACGATGTGAAACAGGATCCTGCAAGAGAAACCAAGGCTGAAGGAATCGTCAAAATTCTAGACTGATACAGAAGAAGAACAGAACGACAGCAGCTGAGGAAGAGGACACAGAAGCGAAAGGGGCTAAGAAAAGAGACAAGGGCAAATTCAGCAGAGGACAACCAGAGCAGGGCAGAGCAACAAGCACAAGCACACACAGAACCACCCCAAGAACCCCACAACCAAACACACTATCCCAACATAAACCACAATCCACACTTACAGCCTCCACCCCACAATACACTGTAGAATACCACAGCACACCGACAGGTCCCCCACCCTCAGGGACCACCCAGAACACAGTGTTGGAGAGGAAATTGAAGGTATGGTACACCAACGCTGATGGAAGAATGAATAATTGGGAGGAGTGGCACGAAAGAGTCAAAGAGGCATCACCGGACATCATAGCTCTCACAGAAACCAAGCTCACAGGAATGATAACAGATGCCATTTTTCCATCGGGATATCAGATCCTGAGGAAAGACAGATGGAGTGGAGGAGTGGAACTGCTCATCAAAAACCTATGGGATTTTGATGAACTGGAGGGAGGGAGACAGAGGATAAGCAAGAGACTACATAATAGGAACACTCAAGGTGGTAATTGCAGTGATGTATAACCCTCCACAGAACAGCAGGAAGCCAAGGCAAGAGTATGATGAGAGCAATAGAGCGATGGTTAACACAGTGGCTGAAGTGGCCAGAAGGGCTCATGCGAGCTGAACAAAGCTGCTGATTATGGGTGACTTCAATTACAAAGAAATCGACTGGGAAAACCTGGAGCCACATGTGGGGCCCAGAAATGTGGAGGGCTAAGATGATGGAGGTGGTACTGGAAAACCTCATGTACCAACTCGTAAGGGACACTACCAGAGAGAGAGAGAGGAGAGGATGAGCCAGCAAGACTGGACCTAGTATTCACCTTGAGTAGTGCAGATATTGAGGACATCACATACGAAAGACCCCTCGGGGCCAGTGATCACGTGGTTCTGAGCTTCGAATATATAGTAGAGTTACAAGTAGAGAGGGAAGCAGGAAGGGCAGGACGAATGAAGCCAAACTACCAGAGAAGGGACTACACAGGCATGATAAATTTCCTGCACAGGGTTCAGTGGGACAGAGAACTGGCAGGGAAGTCAGTAAACGAGATGATGGAATATATGACAACGATGTGCAAGGAAGCTGACGAGAGGTTTGTGCCCAAGGGTAACAGAAATAACGAGAAAGCCAGGATGAGCCCATGGTTCACCCAAAGGTATAGAGAGGCCAAACTAAGTGTGCTACAGAATGGAAGAAGTATAGAAGGCAAAGGACCCAGAAGAATAAGGAGAGCAGTCGTAGAGCCAGAAATGAATATGAACAGGAAAGAAGGGAGGCCCAACAACAATACGAAAATGACATAGCAGCGAAAGCCAAATCTGAACCGAAGCTGTTGTACAGCCACATCAGGAGGAGAACAACAGCCAAGGACCAGGTAATCAGGCTGACGAAAGAAGGAGGGGAGGTCACAAGAAACGAAAGTGAAGTATGTGAGGAGCTCAACATGAGATTCAAAGAATTGTTCACAGAGGAGACAGAAGGGACTCCAGAAAGACGGAGAGGTGTTGGACTCAATAAATACAACCGAGGAAGAAGTGAAGAGGCTGCTAAGCGAGCTAGATACCTCAAAGGCGATGGGGCCGGATAACATCTCTCCATGAATCCTGAGAGAGGGAGCAGAGGCGCTTTGTGTACCACTAACAATACATTTATCGAAACAGGGCGACTACCTGAGGTATGGAAGACAGCAAATGTAGTCCCACTTTTTAAAAAAGGAGACAGATACGAAGCATTAAACTACAGATCAGTGTCACTGACATGTATAATATGCAAAGTCATGGAAAAGTTTATCAGCAGGAGAGTGGTGGAGCACCTAGAAAGGAACGAGCTTATCAACGACAACCAGCACGGTTTCAGGGACGAGAAATCCTGTGTCACAAACCTACTGGAGTTTTATGACAGGGTGACAGCAGTAAGACAAGAGAGAGAGGGATTGGAAGATTGCATTTTCTTGGACTGTAAGAAGGCGTTTGACACAGTTCCACACAAGAGATTAGTGCAAAAGCTGGAGAACCAGGCAGGGGTAACAGAGAAGGCACTGTAATGGACCAGGGAATACCTGTCAGGAAGACAACAACTAGTCAGGGTACGTGGCGAGGTGTCAGAGTGGGCGCCTGTGACGAGTGGGGTTCCACAGGGTTCAGTCCTAGGACCGGTGCTGTTCCTGGTATTTGTGAACGACATGACGGAAGGAATAGACTCAGAGGTGTCCCTGTTTGCAGATGATGTGAAGTTGATGAGAAGAATTCAATCGAACGAAGACCAGGCAGAACTACAAAGGGATCTGGACAGGCTGCAAGCCTGGTCCAGAAACTGGCTCCTAATTTCAACCTCAACAAGTGCAAAGTCATGAAAATTGGGGAAGGGCAAAAAAGACCACAGACGGAGTACAGTCTAGGGGGGCCAGAGACTACAAACCTCACTTAAGTAAAAGGATCTTGGGGTGAGTATAACACCGGACACATCTCCTGAGGCGCACATCAACCAAATAACTGCTGCAGAATACGGGCGCCTAGCCAACGTAAGAACAGCATTCCGACATCTTAATAAGGAATCATTCAGGACCCTGTACACCGTGTACGTTAGGCCTATATTGGAGTATGCAGCACCAGTTTGGAACCCACACCTAGCCAAGCATGTAAGGAAACTAGAGAAAGTGCAAAGGTTTGCAGCAAGACTAGTCCCGGAGCTAAGGGGCATGTCCTACGAGGAGAGGTTAAGGGAAATCGACCTGACGACACTGGAGGACAGGAGAGATAGGGAGGATATGATAACGACATATAAAATACTGAGAAGAATCGACAAGGTGACAGAGACAGGATGTTACAGAGATGGGACACAGCAACAACGGGACACAATTGGATGTTGAAGACTCAGATGAATCACAGAGATGTTAGGAAGTATTTCTTCAGTCACAGAGTGGTCTGGAAGTGGAATAGTTTAGGAAGTGATGTAGTGGAGGCAGGATCCATACATAGCTTTAAGAAGAGGTATGATAAAGCTTATGGAGCAGGAAGAGCGACCTATTAACGACCAGTGAAGAGGCGGAGCCAGGAGATATGAATCGACCCCTCCAACCACAATTAGGTGAGTACACTTAGGTGAGTACACACACACACACACACATACACACACACACACACATACACATACACACAATATTACCATCAAAGTAGTCACGGTGTACTGTGAAGGCTCTGAGAGTCAGGTGTTGAGGTGCTCCTCCCACCTGTACACCTTCTTCAGCGTCCACCTGCAGGAGACCTGAGCCTTCAGGTGACCTCAGCCAATCCAGGGAGCTATTGTAAAGGTCACCATCACCTTCGTCAGCACTCAACACCACAGCTCCTCCGTACCTGCAGTGTAATTAAAGGATGTATTGACTCTTAGGTGAGTCTGTGTTGACTCGTTTTGTTGTATGAGTCAGTAGTGATGACTCTTGTTATGACTCAGTAGTGATGACTCTTGTTATGAGTCAGTAGTGGTGACTCTTGTTATGACTTGTGTTATTATATGAGTCAGTGGTGATGACTCATGTCATTACATGACTATGTGGTGATGACTCATGTCATTACATGACTATGTGGTGATGACTCATGTCATTACGTGACTATGTGGTGTATGACACTCATAAACCTACCCAATATTAAAACTATCGTTTTATATTTCTGCAGCCAAGGTTATCAGACGGAGGATTGAGCCTGCATCACGCCTTGCACTACATTTAGCCTCTGCAAGGCTATTTGCAATGAGCTCCATGAGGAATAAAATGATATGGGTAATAATTTCTATATAAATTGGACACTTGTGCAACATTTGGCTTCATCAGTGCAATGCAGAGAAAGGCTGAGGGACTGATTACCTCAAATTCATCAACCACCTCTCTCTCCATTGGACTGAAGAAGCCACTATCTGGCGAAACGTTTCCAGAATAAAGATACCAAATATTGGACAAGTGTCCCATTTATCAGATTCTCGGATTTGTAAACCTCTTATTCACCAATAAATTCTTGATGAAATTGGTCAAGCATCAGTAACAAGTAAGATGATAATGGAACAGTAACAAGTAACATGATAATGGAACAGTAACAAGTAACATGATAATGGAACAGTAACAAGTAACATGATAATGGAACAGTAACAAGTAACATGATAATGGAACAGTAACAAGTAACATGATAATGGAACAGTAACAAGTAACATGATAATGGAACAGTAACAAGTAACATGATAATGGAACAGTAACAAGTAACATGATAGTGGAACAGTAACAAGTAACATGATAGTGGAACAGTAACAAGTAACATGATAATGGAACAATAACAAGTAACATGATAATGGAACAGTAACAAGTAACATGATAGTGGAACAGTAACAAGTAACATGATAGTGGAACAGTAACAAGTAACATGATAATGGAACAGTAACAAGTAACATGATAATGGAACAGTAACAAGTAACATGATAATGGAACAGTAACATGATAATGGAACAGTAACATGATAATGGAACAGTAACATGATAATGGAACAGTAACAAGTAAGTTAACAATAAATAAAGTTTTTAGATATATTTACCTTGACACTGCTGCAAGGTGCCAGTGACCGTCTGAGAGGAGGACACGGGTGAGGCAGAGTGAGGAAGAAGAGGAAGAGGAGGAGGAGGAGGAGGTGGAAGAGGATAGGGGAAGGTGGTTGGGGTAGGGATGGTGTTGGGATAGGTGGGATTGTAGGTGAAGACCTACACATAACCTTCCCTCGGATAGGTGAAGTGTTATTTGTTCTCGTTCTCCACCTATGTCTCTTCCTCTTCCTCCTATTTCCCGTCCTCCTCCTCCTCCTCCTCCTCCTCCCTCCTCCTCCCCTTCTCCTCCTCCTTCAGATGACATCACGAGTAGCTGTCCTTCCCTTCGTCGTGTACGAAACCTGAGACAGACAGACAGACAGACAGATAGACAGACAGACAGAGAGATACAGACAGACAGAGAGATACAGACAGACAGAGAGACAGACAGACAGATAGACAGACAGACAGAGAGACAGACAGACAGAGAGACAGACAGACAGAGAGACAGACAGAGAGACAGACAGACAGAGAGACAGACAGACAGAGAACACCATTAATTAAGTTTTTTTCAATTGATTCAAAACAATAAAAACTTTAATTATCAGCTGTTATTGGATTTACTTAAACAATTAACATTTTTGCATTTTTTTATTCACAATATAACACAATTATTGCCAATTTAAACGGCTGTAATTGGAACACAGTAAACAATATTAAATGAAAAAATAATATGTATGAATATATATATATATATATATATATATATATATATATATATATATATATATATATATATATATATATATATATATATATATATCCAAGAATCGCGACCAAGCGATGTAGGATGCAGAGCAACCACTGAGAGAGTTGAATGATAGCTCTAGGCCTTTCGTGTTGCAATCAACATCTTTCCTTGAGAAAGCCACTCACTTGAACGGAATTTCCTGGATTTCCTGCTCCATTTCTCCAAAATTGCAACCTCCTGATGATGTGCTGATTACAACACGAAAGGCCTGGAGCTATCATTCAATCTGTATATATATATCAAACCTGAGGCTGATGGTGGTGGTGTAGGCCAGAGGTGTGAAGGAGAGTGCCAACTTAACATAGCTATTGGAGTGGAAGGATGCTGGTTTAGTAGGTATGACACAGTCTGGCCCGGTCCATCCTGACTGGCACTCACACCTTAGTGATCCCGGTGATCCTTGGCACCTGATGAATGAAGCTCGGAGCTGTTATCCTAACTCATGTAATTTCAAAGCTTAATGCTATTTAAGGCAAGCTACTATCACCATCCTCTCCACAAAATCGACTAACACTCAGGTACCTATTTACCGCCATATGCGAACAGAGGTAACAGGTGTCAGGAGAATCGCCCATATGTCTCAACTTGCCCCGGGATTAAACCCAGACTTTTTGGTTGTAAGCCCACCCTGTAAGACGGCCTGTTGGCCTTTTTACCAAGAAGGATGGAGGATGCTGCCATCCTGCACCTACCTGCCGTGCAAGCCGCAGGAGAGGGCAGTAGAGGCGCAGGATACAATAGGACACCCGGGACTGCTCTTGTGAGATGGGAGTCGAGTACCCAAGTCCGCCAGCTGATGGGACAGTAATAATAATAATAATAATAATAATAATAATAATAATAATAATAATAATAATAATAATATTATTATTATTATTATTATTATTATTATTATTATTACGTGAATATATACATAGACATTAAATTCGTCAAAAAATTCATGGTTTAAAAAAATATAAATATATATATATATATATATATATATATATATATATATATATATATATATATATATATATATATATATATATATATATATATATATATATATATATATATATATATATATATATATATATATATATATATATATATATATATATATATATATATATATATATATATATATATATATATATATATGTCGTGCCGATTAGGTAAAACTTGCGATTTTGGCTTAAATAGCAACGCTCACCTTGCCATATAGGACAAGTGAAAATTTGTGTATGCAATAATTTCGCCAAAATCATTCTGAACATAACGAAAAATATATTTCATTGTGTTTGTTTATTATTAAATTAATGTTAACGTATCTAAAATATATTTAGTTGGGTTAGGCTAAATTAAATTGTGTTTGTTTCTGTTTATTATAAATTTGTTAACATCAATTTGATATAATTGCTTTGAAAGGTTAGGTATTTTCAAAGTTTCTCTTGGTACAAAATTATAACATTCTATACATTAAGTAAATGAAAAAATATATCTTTAAACGCATAAGAGAAATTTTTAGAAAGGACTTAATTTTAAATGAGTTCTTGCTAATTGACCAGTTTTACCTAATCGGCACGACATATATATATATACATATATATATATATATATATATATATATATATATATATATATATATATATATATATATATATATATATATATATATATATATATAAGAAAAAACTATATAAAACTATATTCGTCGTTTCATGAGGGTGAAAAACCCACCATTAACCAAGTTATATAAAAAACTAAATTTAACAAGGCCGGAAACGGAACAAAAGTGGCCGTAAAATTCCAGAGAAAAAAGAAATACCGGGTGTTTCAAACCGATAGACCCAATTTCAAAGCAAGTTGCTTTGAAATTGGGTCCACCATTTTAAAACACCCTGTATTTACCCCTTAAAAAATCAAAATTTGTCGGAATTATATAATCTGAAAAAAATGTCGCTTAAGCAATAGGTCAGTAAGCCTTTAATACTGTTTCCCAGAAGTTTTTATAATACTATTTCTAAATTCTATAATGTTTCTAATTTCTGTAATAGTATTTCTAATTTCTATAATAATATTTCTAATTTATATAATTTCATTTCTAATTTCTATAATAATACTTCTAATTTCTGTAACTCTATTTTTAATATTTATAATAATATTTCTAATTTCTATAATAATATTTCTAATTTCTGTAACTCTATTTTTAATATTTATAATAATATTTCTAATTTCTATAATAATATTTCTAATTTCTGTAACTCTATTTTTAATATTTATAATAATATTTCTAATTTCTATAATAATATTTCTAATTTCTGTAACTCTATTTTTAATATTTTTAATATTTAATATTTTTAATATTTAATATTTATATTTCTAAAATTCTATTTTTAATTTTTAGAATTCTATTATACAATTTCTAATTTCTATAATACAAGCGTAAAAGTCTTCCCTTCGTAGCCACACCTGGTTTGATCCTAGGAAGATGGGGGCTAGAACCAGTTCCTTGGATCAAGAGCCCTCTTCAGCAGCAATTAACAGTAAATATTTCAGTAAACAACGGTAAATAATAGTAAATAGCTGTAAATAATATTAAATAATTGCAAATAATAGTAAATAACTGTAAATAATATTAAATAACTGTAAATAATATTAAATAATTGTACGTAATGGTAAATAATTGTAAATAATATTAAATAATTGTAAATAATAATATTTGTAAATAACAGTATCTGTAAATAATAATATTTGTAAATAACAGTATCTGTAAATAATAATATTTGTAAATAACAGTATCTGTAAATAATAGTAAATAACAGTAAATAACTGTAAAAATAGTAAATAACTGTAAATAAATCACGTGTAAAATACTGACCTGAGTCAAAATGTCAAAGGAACATTTTCCCTGATATATTGTGGCCCAGGAACCCTTGTATTTGGATACGCTACTACCTTGTGTATCAGGATATATATATATATATATATATATATATATATATATATATATATATATATATATATATATATATATATATATATATATATATATATATATATATATATTTTTAATATCATCGTGTAGTAGATAAGCTTTAAACTTAATAAACAAATCAACCATTCTTACCATTCTATTTATCCTCAGGTTCCTGATGCATCCTGTGAACGGTGGACCTACGAGGGCAGGAGGCCGAACGTGGGCGTGAGCAGCGTTAGTGTGGGCGGGGGGTGGGTGTGCCAAGCCCCCCATCTGTAAGGGCTGGCCAGTGTTGAGCACCTTGGCTCCCTGGGGTAGGTAAGAGACGCCTCTGCAGGTGTGGGTGTGTGTGGGCGTGGCGGTGGGTGAGGTGTCGTCGTGGGCGGGCGTTGGGGTGGTTGTGGGTGTGGGTGGGTTGTCTATGCTGTCGCCCACACACAGGTCTAGGATGAGCTCCACCCACTGTAAGATATACAGCTGTAGTTGGTGAGGGAGAGAGGAGGTGAGGGGAGAGAGAGAGAGGGGGGGAGACGTGTGAGAGAGAGAGAGGAGTTGAAGGGAGAGAGAGAGGAGGAGGTGAGGAGAGAGAGATAAAGGGGAAAGTGAGAGAGAGAGAGAGAGAGGTGAGGGAGGGATGGAGGAAGTGGTGGAGAAGGAGTGAAGGGGAGAGGGTGGAAGGGAAGGAGGGAGAGTAAATATTGGAAAGGGGTGAATGAAACAAAATGGAAACTACATATACGAAAAGAAAAAAGTAACAAAAGAAAGAAAAGAATTTTTTTGAGTTAAAACACTACAACACACACACGCACACACACACATACAACAGGCCTAGTGTCTAATCGACATGTGCCTAGGACAAAATAGTAACTAACACACACACACACACACACACACGCACACACACACACAAATGATAGAATTATTGAAATTATTGATAGAACTGGACTGGAAAAACCTTCCTCAGAGAAAACTCACTTTTCACCCCTGAACTTTTTCAATATATTCTTCTCCTACCACCCCCTATATTCTATGTGAAATTTATTTAAAAATAAAGTACATTAACAAAGATACGATGGGAGGGAGAAGAACATAAATAACATCTCAGAGCCTACATGTCAAATACTTCACCCAGCTCCCCGGTGGTGGGCCGTGTGCCCAGAATGCTGCAGGCATTTACCCTCTTAATCGCAACACTGAGTCTCTGGAAGAGGAAACTGGTTACTTCCTCATTCAGCTAACTTGCACCAGCTGGCACTGTCTGTGGCACTGCTTCTCCTCTCCCACCACCACAGCTTCTTCAAACTTTTAATTCCCACATACATAAGGAGGATTACCAATTGACCCCTGGCTGTCTTCAAGAGGGATCTGGACAGGCACCTAAGAGTCAGTACCTGACCAGCCTGGCTGTGGTTTGCGTGCGGCAAGCAGTAACAGCCTGGTTGATCAGGTCCTGATCCACCGGGAGGCCTGGTCACAGACCTGGCCGCGGGGGCGTTGATCCCCGAAACCCTCTCCAGGTATACTCCAGGTATACTCATCTCAAGGCGCCTTGACGCCTGTAAATTACTCTAGCTTGCTTCCCATCCAGTATAACTCAATTGAAATAGATTGGAAAATGTGAACAGAGAACCTAATCCCAAGGAGCCGCATCCGAATGGATTAAACTGTGTCAGCAGAGAATCTAATGCTCTTTGTAGCCCACATAGCTGGACCAGAATGGATTGGAGTGTCAGGAGAAATTCCTATCTTCTTCCTTTTCCAAGGAAGCGGATTGAATTCCAAACAGAGGAGTGTCTTAAGAAGCAAGGTGAGACCAGGGAAAGGCTTCTAATGTCGTCTTGAGTCTGTCAATCACAACCGAAACTCGATCATAATTACTGATGACGGGAACACTTGGGTAATGGAGTCTGGTAGAAAGTGACGAGAAACTGAGAGAGAGAGAGAGAGAGAGAGAGAGAGTGAGAGAGAGAGAGAGAGACAGAGACAGACAATAAATCTGACTGTGTGTGTGTGTGTGTGTGTTTGTGTTTGCGTGTGTGTATGTGTGTGCGTGTGTGTGTGCCACAAGAAACCTAAGAGATCAACAACACAACAGCGAGACACAACGAGATACCCCCATAAAACACTGGTCTCATATACCACCTCCACCTAACTGGTGGTCTATAAGTGTCTCTCTAATACCCCCTCTGGGCCCCTATTGACCTCCCTAACTTAGCGCATATTTTGAATATAATAATAATAATAATAATATAATAATAATAACAATAATAATAATAATAAAATTAATAATAATAATAATAATAATAATAATAATAATAACGAGGCGCAGGAGAAGACTCCTGCAATATTGCAGTAATTTAGTGTGTTGTTGACACAGCAAGCCAGTACAAGAGGCACCCTGGCCAGAAATGCTTCATCTGCATACCACCTCAGCTGGACCTACAGCTGACCTAGACTCCACATTCACAGACATTCCAAGACGAGATCTCTGGAGAACCACCCATCAGCAGTGAAGACCACGAAGACCAGAGCAAACCTCATGGGATCTTTACACCCAGACAAGAAAACTTTATTCCCTAAAAAAAATGGGATTTCGAGTAGACTGGCAACATGTATACGCTGGCATCAATATGCTTTTCAGTGTATATATCCTCAGATTCGTCAGAAAATAGAACAAGTCAAGTGTTTGCTGACGCGGGTCTCAGTCACGGGAGCTTCTGGTCATCTGACCGAGGCCTTCCACTGGCTTACCAGTCCACTCCTTGAAACAATATGTAATGGACAGGCATTGTTTATATAACTTCCAGTCATTAACGATAATAAATGCGAGTATCTACGCAACAGACCATCATTCCCTCACCAGACCCGCCACTCTACGCAAGACCAGATATTTGCAGAGAGAGAAACAAACCCAAAGTTCTCCCGGGAATAACAGACAAGCCAGTCTTAGGACTGGCTTACCATGCCTTTCTATACTGTCTGATTTATTTACAATTTGGTTAATATTTTTTCGTGATTTATTGATGAAAGATGTCCGTTTCTTGCAAGAAATGAAGAGAGGAAGGCTTTCAAATGAGCTGGTGTAGGTAACAGCTCTTAGCTGGTAAATAAAGTTAGAAACCCTTAACCTAACCTTATAAGACCCTGTGAGAGAGAGAGAGAGAGAGAGAGAGAGAGAGAGAGAGAGAGAGAGAGAGAGAGAGAGAGAGAGAGAGAGAGAGAGAATGTCAGCCACATACCACAAATCTTCAAAGGAGGAAGTTCCTGAAGTAAGATGTATCAACAACTCCCAAATCTGCCGCCGCAGAGCACAAGACGAAGAACCAATCACAACTAGGTATAGAGGGAACAAGTGTCCTGATTGGTGGACAACCTGTGGCCACGACTATAAGGTGACGAGCGTGTAAAACTGAACGACTACGAGAAGACGAACGAAGTTTTGATTGAACTAAGAGGGAAGTACAAGAGGCAATATACAATGTTGAGAGTTGTGGACGAGGATTTTGACACCCAAAATATTAAATTCACCCATGTTGATCGGGAATCAAAATCTCGGTATTGTGGCTTGGTCACGGCCTGGTCATGGCTTGGTCATGGCTTGGTCATGGTCTGGTCATGGCTTGGTCATGGCTTGTTCATGGTCTGGTCATGGCCTAGTCATGGCCTAGTCATGTCCTGGTCATGTCCTGGTCATGGCCTAGTCATGGCCTAGTCATGTCCTGGTCATGACCTAGTCATGGCTTGGTCATGGCCTGGTCATGGCCTGGTCATGACCTAGTCATGGCCTAGTCATGGCCTGGTTATGGCCTGGTCATGGCCTGATCATGGACCGGGTCGCAGGGCCATTGACTCCTGAAACACCCTCCAGGTATGCTATAGCTATACTCCAGGTATAATCCAGGTATACTCCAGGTAGGAGTATACCTGGAGTCACTGGTTCTCCCTGATAATAAATAAAGAGAATCAAAGCTCCTCTTAGAGGAAAAAATAAAGAAAATCAGCATTGCAGGTGTGTGACGGGTGAGCGGTGACGGGTGAGCGGTGACGGGTGAGCGGTGACGGGTGAGCGGTGACGGGTGAGCGGTGACGGGTGAGCGGTGACGGAACTGAGGAGACAGACAAGGCCACATGTGTCCTGAAAAATTACACCTGTATTCATGAGAAAGAGAAGAACCCACAGGGGTCAAACAGCGCCTGGGGAAAATGGCAAGTAATCAGGTTCGATTCAAGGGAGGGAATGATAGATCCAGTTTGAAGGACGTATCCTGAGGGGAAGCTCTATTCAGGAGACTACTTTAGGATGTTGCAGCAGGTGCAGAGGTCAACAGAGCCACGGATGAGTAAGATGACACGTGCAATAGGTTGGGGTTACTAACACCTTGCTCCAAGCATTTTAGTCACCTCTTACGACACGCATGCCTTACGAAGGAAAAATTCTTTTCCACTTTTCCATGTATATATATATATATATATATATATATATATATATATATATATATATATATATATATATATATATATATATATATATATATCGCCTGGGAGATGAGACTTCATCAGGTGTCATACAGAGAGATAAGGGTAGTTGTTGCTTCTCTGAATCAAGAGCCTTTCAATCAAGAGTCTTTCAATCAAGAGTCTTTCAATCAAGAGTCTTTCAATCAAGAGCCTTTAAATCAAGAGCCTTTCAATCAAGAGTCTTTAAATCAAGAGCCTTTCAATCAAGAGCCTTTCACTGGCATCAAGGCCCCACCTTTCCCCCTCGAATGGACAATAAAATCAAGACTCACCTCCTCCTTCCAGGTGAGGTCGAGTCTGTGCCACTTAGAGTCAGTCACCTCATAGGAGGCATTGATAGTGAGGACCACTGGACCAGCACCTAGGTCCAGGAGAAGCCAGGGACGCCCATCTCGCAGCTCAAGGGCCAGCAGGTCCCTTCCCTTCCCTGCAGGAGACCTGGGGGCCTCACCAGGACCTGAGTACAGGAGGATAGCGTCCCTAGAGCTCGTCAGGAACTCCAGACTAAGGTGGAGGTGTTGGCAGGGAGGGAGGGGCGGTAGCCAGGCCCAGCCACCCTCTGCAGGAGACCTGCTGTCGGAGACTCTTCTTTCGGAGGTCTTCGGGTCTCCAAGACCCTCGAAGTGTCTGCTGAGGATTTTGCATCGAGACCCGTCAGTACCGTGTGGACAGATGCATCTGAGGGGCAGAAAAACATGATTATTATTATTAATAGTACTAGTAGTGGTAGTAATAGTTGTAGTAGCAACAGCAGCAGCAGTAGTAGTAGTAGTAATAGTAGTAGTAGTAGCAGTAGTAGTAGTAATAGTAGTAGTAGTAGCAACAGCAGTAGCAATAGTGGTAGTAGTAATAGTAGTAGTAGCAGCAACAGCAGCAGTAGCAGCATCAATAGTAGTAGCATCAGTATACAGGATGGGCGTTCACCAACAGCCTGAATGATCAGAGAAACAACGCAATTAGCGGACAGAGTATCGAGCCTCAACCACTTCTTGTGCCTGAACAACCCACTACGATTTTAGCGCTTCTCCCATGAATGCAATACTCTTTTTATAACGTCACGACTTCTGCTATTTTTATCTAGTAATCAGGTATAATCAGCCTCCTGCCTACCTGTTAATTGGCTATTATCAGCTGCAACAGCCACTGTTATTGACATAGTTAACATGGTTATCGTTGCATCTTGCTAATGCAGTGTTCTAACTGGCCGGTAATGCAATTATATCATCTGTTTCTTTATCGGATGCTGGCATCAGAGATAAGCAGATTCTTTTGAGAGGAAGGAGCACTGGGATGCTCAGAGAATTGATGTTTTGTAGGTGTTAGGAGCAATTACCTTCCTAGGCACTTGCCTTCCTAGATCCTAGGGACAATTTCTATCGTAGGCCTTAGGCATACTTGCCTTTCTACTCCCTAGGTGCACTTGCCGTTTTAGGCCCTAGGCACACTTGCCTTCTTAGGCCCTAGGTACACCTGCCTTCCTAGGCCCAAAGTACACCTACCTTCCTAGGTCTTAGGTACACCTGCCTTTCTAGGCCCTAGGTATACCTGCCTTCCTAGGCCCTAGGTATACTGGCCTTTTTAGGCCTTAGGCACACTTACCTTCCTAGGCCCTAGGCATACTTATCTTCCTAGGCCCTAGGCATACTTATCTTCCTAGGCAAATTCTCTATAAGCCTTTAAGAGAAAAAATATTTCCTGGCCCATGGCCGGGCTCAGAGAGTAGAGAAACTCTCACAACTCCTCAAAGGTAAAGGTAAAGGTAAAGATAGTTCAATGTAACCAAAATTCCACGTTTTAAAAGGGATATTTATTGCACCGACAAATTTACCGACACACAGAACTAACCTGAACGAGAACTATCCTGGCCGTAAGACGCATCATCCATTAAATACCGTAGCCATTCACCCCATTAAATCCTGAAGCCATTTAGAAGACACAGACGCATATATTATCATCTAGACGGTTAAACGGGAATCGAAATTTCACACAGATTTCACAATAAAATGGTGAAATCTGTCCCCACACACCTGAATTTCACTCTCTCAAATTACGAGGCGTCTTGTTTTAAGAACTTTTGAAGCCGAACCACTGAGGATTTTGGAAGTTATCATGGCTATTCCAGGTTGCTGGTAATGGGGTCAATACCTTTGGTCACAGGGCATCCACACATGCCAAATGCTCCTGGAATCTCGTTCTCGTTATCACACATAAGCAGTGAAAATGTCACTCCGATCGATTGAGTTGTTCTCCAGTTATGACGGAAATGAAAGAAATAGATGGAGGGAAAGTAAAAAAAGTCAGGAAAGCATTTAAAAGTCCCCTTAAGGGATACCTAAAAATCAGGCAATCCTCCTCAGGGATACCTACAAAATAGGCAATCCCCTTCAGGGATGCCCAAAAATAAGGTAACCTCTTAGAGGTCTCCCTTCAGGGATACCTAAAAATCATGCAAAGCCCTTCAGGAATACCAAAAAAATAAGGTAATCTCAGGTCCCCCATCAGGCATACCTAAATAACAGGCAACCTTTAAAAGGCTACCCTTTAGGGATACCTGAAGTAATTTATAATCATAAAGGATTAAAAGGCACAATACCGTGACTGAAACAATACACAAATAACCCGCTCATAGTAGAGAGAAACCTACGACTTAGACCATTTACAAAGTCACTTTGTAAATGGTCTAAGTCGGACCGAAACGTCGTCGTAAGTTCCTCTATCCTGTGTGCGGATTAGTTGTGTATAATCATAAGGCTATGAGGTAATGTTGCAAAAAAATTTGTTACAACTCACTTGTATCCTGTGGGAGTGGGTAGACAGCGCCCCCCGTTGAGACAGGTGTCAGGGCTACAGGTGTGTTGAACGCAGGCGTGTTGAGGACAGGTGTGTTGGTTGCAAGTGTGGTGGGGGCATGGCTTGTGGTGGGTTCTCTCAGGGGCCCTGTCACCCCTGTGGCAGCTACAGAGGTTGATGAGGTCAACTCTGGGCCCTACCACTGCTGTTTCTCCAGCTTCCACCACACTGTACCTGGCTAGTGTACCAGTGGTACTAGCAGGCTCCGCGCTGGCTCCTGAAGTAGCCTCGGTAGTAGGCAGGTGGCTAGTACCTGGAGTAGCTACCTGGCTAGTTATTGGAGTGCTTGGCATAGCAGAACTGGAGTAGGTAGAGCTTCCTCTATCATCAGTGGTAGAAGAGTGAGAGGCATTCCTCACAGAGACATGCCTCTCCAAGGTCTCCAGACCTATCTCCGTACATACTCCTACGCCCACATCAACGACACTCACTCCAATTGCACGGCTCAGCTGAAAATATATATATATATATGTTGCAACGAGGAGAAGGCTGGAGGCAGTGGAGATGTCATGTCTGAGGTCAATGTGTGGTGTGAATATAATGCAGAGAATTCGGAGTTTGGAAATTAGGAGGAGGTGCGGGATTACCAAAACGATTGTCCAGAGAGCTGAGGAGGGGTTGTTGAGGTGGTTTGGACATGTAGAGAGAATGGAACGAGACAGAGTGACTTCGAGAGTGTATAAATCTGTAGTGGAGGGAAGGCGGGGTAGGGGTCGGCCTAGGAAAGGTTGGAGGGAGGGGGTAAAGGAAGTTTTGTGTGCGAGGGGCTTGGACTTCCAGCAAGCATGTGTGAGCGTATTTGATAGGAGTGAATGGAGGCATATGGTTTTTAATACTTGACGTGCTGTTGGAGTGTGAGCAAAGTAACATTTATGAAGGGATTCAGGGAAACCGGCAGGCCGGACTTGAGTTCTGGAGATGGGAAGTACAGTGCCGGCACTCTGAAGGAGGGGTGTTAATGTTGCAGTTTTATAACTGTAGTGTAAAGCACCCTTCTGGCAAGACAGTGATGGAGTGAATGATGATGAAAGTTTTTCTTTTCGGGCCACCCTGCCTTGGTGGGAATCGGCCGATGTGTTAATAAAAAAATATATATATATATATATATATATATATATATATATATATATATATATATATATTTATATATATTGTAGGTGTGTGTGTATTTGTGTATTTAATATGTGGCCATACTGACCTGTTCCTTGCGGAGTAGCAGCAGAAGGTCGAGATTAGCATCCGCAGGAGTGGTGATCCACACGCGGGTTAAGGATGTGGATGAGGTGGTTTCCAGCTTTTGTACGGATACCACCCGCACGCCCACGCCTTCCACGCCCACAGAATCCCTTCTTTCCTCCTCCACGCCCGTGCCAACCTCTCTTCTTCCCTCCAGGCTCAAACGTCTTCTCTTTCTCTCTCTTTCACCCATGTCCCATTGCTTTCTCTTCCTTCCTTCCTCTCTCACCACTTTCCCTCTAATTGGTTCTCCTCTGCCTTCCTCCTCCTCACCCTCTCTCTCCTCCACCCACGCCCGCACCACGCCCACCAGCTGACTCAACACTGAAGACGACTCCTAAAATGCACATAAAATTATAAAATATATATATATATATATATATATATATATATATATATATATATATATATATATATATATATATATATATATATATATATATATATATATATGTATACAACCAACTTCCACCTGACAAGCGTTCGTGTACGTATATTCGTACTATTAACAAAGGCAATTGAGTCAGTTAAGGTTGTTAGCTAGGATAAAAGAGTTAGTATAATGTATATTCTTTAGGAATGCATATTCTTTAGCTATGTAATACAAAGTGTGTAGAGCACAGAGCTCTGAGCACCAGACCTTCCTGGGAGAGTAATTTGCATAATAAGTGAGCAGAGAAAATACTTGACTTCATAAGTACTTGTTTGACTGATGGTGCTCGTTAGGTTGTATTTGGCATGACTACGTTTACTGTGTTGAGAGTGTGGGTGGTTCACTGGGGTTTAAAGTCTATCTACTACACGAGGGTCATTAAGACTGCATGTCACCTGTACACCACCAGTCAAGAATACTTTAATACCTAAAATACTGATTAATGTAAACTACAAGTGTAAATACACTGAGATATACACCTCTCAGTGTATATATATACTGAGGGATATACCTCTCAGTGTATATATTCTCCTCAAAGCTCTTGTTTACATAGAGAAATGTTGATTGTTCCAGCCACGGTATTGTGGGTTAGTTCAGAATTGTTCCAGCCACGGTAATGTGGGTTCGTTAAGAATTGTTCCAGCCACGGTATTGTGGGTTAGTTAAGAATTGTTCCAGCCACGGTATTGTGGGTTAGTTAAGAATTGTTCCAGCCACGGTATTGTGGGTTAGTTAAGAATTGTTCCAGCCATGGTATTGTGGGTTAGTTAAGAATTGTTCCAGCCACGGTAATGTGGGTTCGTTAAGAATTGTTCCAGCCACGGTATTGTGGGTTAGTTAAGAATTGTTCCAGCCACGGGAATTTTACTGTTTAGATCTCCTCCTCCTTTCTACTTCTCTCTCTCTCTCTCTCTCTCTCTCTCTCTCTCTCTCTCTCTCTCTCTCTCTCTCTCTCTCTCTCTCTCTCTCTCTCTGTCTCTCCCTCTCTCTTCCTCTCCCTGCCTCATTGAACCTCCCTCTCACCTGCTCTTTCACCACTCTGAGTGGGTCGGCCTCCAGAGTGAGTGGGATGGCATCCTGGAGGTCACGATGTTGCAGTGACTTCACTTGGACTGTGACGTTGGCGCTGACATCCTGCTGGCCTTGGCTGACATCGCTCACCAAGAAAGCCAGCTCGTATCTGTCAGGGAGGAGGGCGATTTGGTCGTTCATCCTGCTGGTGTAATAGAGTGTTTGGACTTTATTGGCTTTGGGACTGTATTGCTGACACTTCTCCCCCCTCTCTCTCTCTCTCTCTCTCTCTCTCCCTTCAGAAAGCTCCCTACCTGCCGTCTCTGGTGCCTGGCATCAAGGCCAGTCTCCCTGAAGAGGCATCCAGGGAGAAGGAGGGATGCTGTGAGCTCATCCATCTGTAGGTCTTGGAAGATGCATCCTCCTCATCTGCATCCTTCACGTATACCCTGCCCAGGGGCACAGCATCCACCTGGGGCTGTGAGGGAGAGATATGGGTGAACATGGGTGAGGCAGGAATCCTCTTCACTAGGAATCTTCCTCTCTAGGAATCTTCCTCTCTAGGAATCTTCCTCTCTAGGAATCTTCCTCTCTAGGAATCTTCCTCTCTAGCAATATTCTTCTCTAGCAATCTTCTCCTCTAGCAATCTTCTTCTCTAGCAATCTTCTCCTCTAGCAATCTTCTCCTCTAGCAATCTTCTTCTCTAGCAATCTTCCTCTCTAGGAATCTTCCTCTCTAGGAATCTTCCTCTCTAGGAATCTTCCTCCCTAGCAATCTTCCTCTCTGGGAATCTTTCTCTCTAGCAATCTTCCTCTCTGGGAATCTTCCTCTCTAGCAATCTTCCTCTCTAGCAATCTTCCTCTCTAGCAATCTTCCTCTCTAGCAATCTTCCTCTCTAGCAATCTTCTTCTCTAGCAATCTTCTCCTCTAGCAATCTTCTTCTCTAGCAATCTTCTTCTCTAGCAATCTTCCTCTCTAGCAATCTTCCTCTCTAGCAATCTTCCTCTCTAGAAATCTTCCTCTCTAGCAATCTTCCTCTCTAGCAATCTTCTTCTCCAGCAATCTTCCTCTCTAGCAATCTTCCTCTCTAGCAATCTTCCTCTCTAGCAATCTTCCTCTCTAGCAATCTTCCTCTCTAGCAATCTTCTTTTATAGCAATCTTCCTCTCTAGCAATCTTCCTCTCTAGCAATCTTCCTCTCTAGCAATCTTCCTCTCTAGCAATCTTCCTCTTGAATCGGTGAGTTTGAGAGGAAAATATCAGTGAACAATGTCCCTCTAGACTGTGATGGAGTAGAGCAATCTCTCTCTCTCTCTCTCTCTCTCTCTCTCTCTCTCTCTCTCTTTTCTCTCTCTTCTCTCTTCTCTTTCTCTCTTCTCTCTCTCTCTCTCTCTCTCTCTCTCTCTCTCTCTCTCTCTCTCTCTCTCTCTCTCTCTCTCTCTCTTCCTTAAAGTTCTTCATCATTGGATGATAATAATAATAATAAACAAAATAATAATAATAATAATAATAATAATGATAATAAACAAAATAATAATAATAATAATAATAATAATAATAAACAAAATAATAATGATAATAATAATAATAATAATAATAATAATAATAATAATAATAATAATAACAATAATAATGATAATAATAACAATAATAATAAAAATAACAATAATAATAATAATAACAATAATAACAACAATAATAATAACTAATATGAACGAATAAAATAAAAAAATGCAACGACAATAAAGGTAAAGAATTAAAATGGAGAATTCAAGAATGGGTGATGAACATGGGAGGAGATGAGGTGTCTTGGGTGGGATGGATGGGCGGTGTTAGTGGGCGGGAGTGGGCGGCCGGGGAGTGGGAGGGGGTGTTTGTAGTGCTGGAAACAACCGAAGTAAATTTTTATTAGAGCTGAGAGAGAGAGAGAGAGATAGAGAAAGCAGTGGTACCAGACAGGATATCACCCTGGGCACTGCTGTACCACGCCAACCATCCTTCCTGGCACCACTGCAATACTCTTACAATATTTTTACAATGCTTTTGCAATGCACTTACAATATATTTACAATGCATTTACAATATATTTACAATGCATTTACAATATATTTACAATGCATTTACAATATATTTACAATGCATTTACAATGCCTTTGCAATACATTTACAATAGTTTTGCAATGGATTTATTATAATATTACAAAAGATTCGTAAAAGGTTTATAATAGACTTCATAAAATTCCCCCACCTTCAGGAAATTCCCCTCCCCCTTTCAGAAAATTTTCCCCGTTTCAGGAAATTCCCCCACCTTCAGAACATTCCCTCGCCTTTAGGAAATTCTCCCACCTTCAGGAAATTCCTCCACCTTCAAAAAATTCCCCCACCTTCAGGAAATTCCCCAACCTTCAGGAAATTCCCCCATTTTCAGGAAATTCCCCCACCTTCAGGAAATCCCCCACTTTTAGGAAATTCGCCCACCTGGAGAACATTGACCAGGAGATGTCGTGAGGCCGGTGACATGGGGTTGTCATTGAGGTCATCCACGTGGAGGGTGAGGGTGACGGAGGTGGTGACGGAGCCAGCGTCACCCACCAGCAGCGGTACCAGCAGTACCGGGACAGTCTCCCGGTCCAGCGACCCTAGCGTGGAGACCACACCAGTCCCCCGGCCACCGTCTCCTCCTGTTCACATACACATAATAATAATAATAATAATAATAATAATAATAATAATAATAATAATAATAATAATAATAATAATAATAATAATAATAATAATAATCATAATCATAATAATAATAATAATAATAATAATAATTGAATTAATAATAATAATTGAACGAATAATAATAATAATTGAAGGAATAATAATAATAATTGAAGGAATAATAATAATAATTGTTATCATTATTATTATTATTATTTGTATTATTATTATTTCATCGATTTCAACATTAATATTGATATTAACCTTAATGTTAATTTTATTAATATTAATAATACATAAGTAATAACAAAATTATTATTGCATTAATTAGCAATAATAATTATTATAACTGGATATTTTCAGAGTAATAAATGGATAATATCACAGTAATAAAAGAGTCAGTCAGTCAGTCAGAGAGTCAGTAAAATAATCAGTCAGAGAATGAGAGAGTCAGTCAGAGAGTGAGAGAGTCAGTCAGAAAATGAGAGAGTCAGTCAGAGAGTGAGAGTCAGTCAGAGAGTGAGAGTCAGTCAGAGAGTGAGAGTCAGTCAGAGAGTGAGAGTCAGTCAGAGAGTGAGAGTCAGTCAGAGAGTGAGAGTCAGTCAGAGAGTCAGTCACTTACGTTCATCAAACTCCACCTTAACGGCCTCTTTAACGTGGCGGGGAACGTGTGGGTGGAGGCTGATGGTGAACGGGGGTCCGTGCCCCCTCCCCCAGTCGTCAGGGTCGTCCAGGTGGACCCGGGCCACCACCTGGGCACCGCCGTTCTCCTGGACCCACACCTCCCGCGGCTCAGAGATGAACGGAGGGTTGTCGTTCACGTCGGTCACGTTTACCTGGAGAGAGAGAGAGAGAGAGAGAGAGAGAGAGAGAGAGAGAGAGAGAGAGAGAGAGAGAGAGAGAGAGAGAGAGAGAAAGAGAGAGAAAGAGAGTAAGAACAGAAAAAAAGATAAGCTCAGTCTTCATTTCCAGTTCAAATAAACGTAACATATTAAGATTTCCAAGAATTTTAGTAAGCTCTTAAAAGAGTGTAACGAGAGTGTAATAACATTAATGTGAGTGTAACAATCCCCCGCTCACTTATATATATATATATATATAAATTAAAAATTTTGCACCAAAAGAACCATAGAAAACTTACCTAACCTTATTATAACAAGCTCAATTTAATTTAGCCTAATCCAACTAAATATATTTTAGATAAGTTTACAATAATTTAATAAAAAACAAACACAATGATATATATTTTATTCCCTCGCACTGATTATCATATTACTTTGACACGAGAGACTCTGCCACCTGAGAATCATTTTATATCTGGCTAAATCCTGTAAATTCTTGCTTTTAATGTGATGAGATGCTTGTTATGTAAGGTCATTCTGATGTAAGGTCGTTCTGATGTAAGGTCATTCTCACGTAAGGTCATTTTCACGTAAGGTAATTCTCACGTAAGGTTATTCTGATGTAAGGTAATTCAGATGTAAGGTCATCCTAACGTATGGTCATCCAGACGAAAGGTCATCCTGACGAAAAGTCATCCAGACGAAAGGTCATCCAGACGGAAGATCATCCAGATTCACTGCTGCAGTTGAGGGACTGATCACTGTACAAGGCAGCAAAGCACTGAGAGTGACAGTAAGAATCCCTTCGGCTCGTATTAACTCCACTGGTTGGACAGGTAGCTAAGCCGGGTGCGTGTGCACAATGATAACGTTTCGCTCTTGGACTGAATAGAGCTCAGAGCGAAACGTCGTTTAACTAAAAGATTGTTTTTTGCATATTTATTTACAATGGTGAGAGTGTCACCTGAGTAAGACGTTACTGCAGGTGAGTAATGAGTGTGTTTAGAGGGATGATAAAACTAGTTCTCTCTCTCTCTCTCTCTCTCTCTCTCTCTCTCTCTCTCTCTCTCTCTCTCTCTCTCTCTCTCTCTCTCTCTCTCTCTCTCACTCTCTCTCATCTCTCTTCCATTTCTGGAAATGAGGGAATCACTGAGAAAGTGCCATTGGGAAAGTATCACTGGGAAAGTGCCACTGAGAAAATATCACTGAGAAAGTGCCACTGAGAAAGTATCACTGGGCAAATGCCACTGGGCAAGTGCCTTCCTGCTGAGGTTAATTTCGAAGTTGACTTCAACATAAACAACAGACTTCAGACCTGAACGTTTCTGACAGAGTTTGACAGGAGAGTACCAGCCTGCAGGAGGCCCCTGCTGCCGTCAAGGGATGGTACCTTGATGCTGATTAAAGGGCTCTTGATCCGATTAAGTGGACCTAACCAACTCTTCCTCGGATCAGACCTCATTATTATTATTATTGTAATTAATTATTATTATTATTATTATCTAATCCATCAGAGTGAAATGTTAAGTGCTGGTGTCAGCAGCCCAGACTGTGAGAGAGAGAGAGAGAGAGAGAGAGAGAGAGAGAGAGAGAGAGAGAGAGAGAGAGAGAGGGGAGAGAGAGAGAGAGAGGGGAGAGAGAGAGAGAGAGAGGGAGAGAGAGAGAGAGAGAGGGAGGGAGAGAGAGGGAGGGAGGGAGAGTTCCTGTCGTCTGAGAGGATTTCCTCCTTCCTAGACGTACTGTAAGCTCATTAGAGCAGCAGGTTGTTAGTGCCAGCACACTGCTTCCAAATTTATGTTGAAATGCTGCAAGAAGTGCTGTAAATACTGGCTGTGTGTGTGTGTACTCACCTAGGTGTAGTTGCAGGGGTCGTGTCAGCTCCTGGCCCAGCCTTTTCACTGCTCTTCAATAGGTCCACTTTCTCCCCGCTCCATGAGCTTTTTCGTACCTCTTCTTAAAGCTATGTATAGATCCTGTCTCCACTACATCACTATCCAGATTGTTCCACTTCCTGACAACTCTGTGACTGAAGAAATACTTCCTAACATCCCAGTGACTCATTTGAGTCTTCAACTTCCAACTGTGACCCCTTGTTGCTGTGTCCCATCTCTGGAACATCCTGTCTCTGTCCACTTTGTCGATTCTTCTCAGTATTTTATGTTGTTATCATGTTATCCCTGTCCCTTCTGTCCTCCAGTGTCTTCAGGTTAATTTCCCTTAACCTCTCCTCGTAGGACATACCCCTTAGCTACGGGACAAGTCTTGTTGTAAACCTTTGTATTTTCTCTAATTCTTTAACGTGCTTGGCCAATATAGGTATGACGTACAGTGTACAGTGTCGTGAATGACTCTTTACTCAGGAGCCGAAACGGTGTTCTTAGGTTTGCTAGGCGCCCATATGTTGCTGCAGTTATTTGTTTGATATGCGCCTGGGGAGATGTGCTCGTTATTATACTCACCCCAAGATCCATTCCTTGATGTTTTGAGTCTTTAGCCCCCTAGTGTGTACTCCGTTTGCGGTCTTCTTTGTCCTTTCCCAGTCTTCATGACTTTGCACTAGGTGGGGGGAAAACTCCAGGAGCCACTTGCTGGCCCGGTCTTGCAGCCTGTTCAGGTCTCTTTGTAGTCCGACCTGATTCTCGTGTGTGTGTGTGTGTGTGTGTGTGTACTCACCTAGTTGTGGTTGCAGGGGTCGAGACATAGCTCCTGTGTGTGTGTGTGTGTGTGTGTGTGTGTGTGTTACATCACTCACTGAAAGCACTGCGGTTGCGGTTCTCTGTGGTACACCGTCGTCCAGGGCCAGGACCAGCACGGTGTGACTGCTAGCGGTCTCCCGGTCCAAATTCCGAGCCAGGTGGACCGCACCGGACTCGTTGACACTGAACCGCCCCTCAGGGTCACTCTGCTGGGCTATCTGATACTTGACCTGGCACTCACCTCCCTGGGTGCCAGGTAAACGTAAGAAATTAGTAGTAGTAGTAGTAGGAGTAGCATTGTTATTAATATTACTGGCATTATTATTAGTAGTAGAATTAGTAGTATTAGTAGTAGTAGTAGTAGTAGTAGTAGTAGTAGTAGTAGTAGTAGTAGTAGTAGTAGTAGTAGTAGTGATAATAGTAGTAGAATTGTTAATAATACTACTGCAAGTATTATTATAACTATTATTATTATTACTATTATTATCATCATCATAATAATTATTATTACGAAGGCTGAGTACCTAATCACCTATTTAGACTTAGGAACTGAACTGTGTCTGTAGCAGTAGCGTTAGTACTTACCCTGTCAGTGTCAGTAGCAGTAACGTTAGTACTTACCCCGTCAGTGTCAGTAGCAGTAACGTTAGTACTTACCCCGTCAGTGTCAGTAGCAGTAACGTTAGTACTTACCCCGTCAGTGTCAGCAGCAGTAACGTTAGTACTTACCCCGTCAGTGTCAGTAGCAGTAACGTTAGTACTTACCCCGTCAGTGTCAGTAGCAGTAACGTTAGTACTTACACCGTCAGTGTCAGTAGCAGTAACGTTAGTACTTACCCCGTCAGTGTCAGTAGCAGTAACGTTAGTACTTACCCCGTCAGTGTCAGTAGCAGTAACGTTAGTACTTACCCTGTCAGTGTCAGTAGCAGTAACGTTAGTACTTACCCCGTCAGTGTCAGTAGCAGTAACGTTAGTACTTACCCCGTCAGTGTCAGTAGCAGTAACGTTAGTACTTACCCCGTCAGTGTCAGTAGCAGTACCGTTAGTACTTACCCTGTCAGCGTCAGTAGCAGTAGCGTTAGTACTTACCCCGTCAGTGTCAGTAGCAGTAGCGTTAGTACTTACCCTGTCAGGTCAGTAGCAGTAGCGTTAGTACTTACCCCGTCAGGTCAGTAGCAGTAGCGTTAGTACTTACCCCGTCAGTGTCAGTAGCAGTAGCGTTAGTACTTACCCCGTCAGTGTCAGTAGCAGTAGCGTTAGTACTTACCCCGTCAGTGTCAGTAGCAGTAGCGTTAGTACTTACCCCGTCAGTGTCAGTAGCAGTAGCGTTAGTACTTACCCCGTCAGTGTCAGTAGCAGTAGCGTTAGTACTTACCCGTCAGTGTCAGTAGTAGCGTTAGTACTTACCGTCAGTGTCAGTATCAGTAGCGTTAGTACTTACCCCGTCAGTGTCAGTAGCAGTAGCGTTAGTACTTACCCCGTCAGTGTCAGTAGCAGGGAAGGTAGCCAGGAGTGTCCCTGGGGAAGCCTCCTCCCCCAGGGTGACGTGGGCGTAGCTATGACTGAAGGTGGGAGTGTTGTCATTAGCATCCTTCAGCTTCAGGAACACCCAGCTAGTGTCCACGTTGGCAGGGTTCCTCCACCCTTCCACACCCTGCAGAAACACATCTTTCTCTCTGTTTACAATTGCACAATTTCACAAGTGCGTGATATTTTGTCCAGCCAGAGTTCATCGTTCATTGTATTTCTGGGAGATCGATATCTTTGAGAAATTCGTTGTTATTCTTAGTTAGATTGAGTTATGTGAGGTTGTGATAATTATATTTAGTTACATTAACTAAAGTTACGACAGTTACATTTTGGGAACACTCACAGTGTGTTGCTTAACTATGTACGTATATGTTAATAGACAGTGTGTATGACAGTGTGTATGTATGGGCGTCGATTCGAGTGTCAGAAAAGTAGTGATCAGAGGAACCCTTATCAATGTTAATGGCAGTCAGTGGGGGTCCCGCAAGTATTCCCCTGGCACCCTCATTGTTCATGAGTTATAGAGAGGATTCACCTGGCCTTCCTACTTACCCTGTCAGTGACTTGGACTTGGAATTGGAATCCCCTCCTGTGTTCCAGATTCTCGAAATCCAGAGATTCTTGAGCCCACAGTTCACCCACGGTGCCGCCCACCTCCACCCTGAACAGCTGCCACCCACGCCCACTCTCCGGTACCACCTGCGCACAGAGAGGGGTAAAAAAAAGAAAGAAAGGGAAGATGCAAACTAGAAACGAGAAATGGACAATGTTTCGGGTTTTTCCTGAGTCATTATCAAGACCATGAAAATAAAATTGAATGAATTATATAAATTATATAAATAGCTGAAAGGTCATATATATATATATATATATATATATATATATATATATATATATATATATGTGTGTTTGTGTGTGTGTGTGTGTGTGTGTGTGTGTGTGTGTGTGTGTGTGTGTGTGTGTATGTGTGTGTGTATGTGTGTGTGTGTGTTTGATTAATTAGAGAAAATAATTAGTAGAACAGGTGAATATCTTCTTTGATGAATATACGTATTGTCTCTGAGAAATCCCTTTAAACTCTCTCTCTCTCTCACTCACTCTTTCTCTCTCTTTTTATTTTTGAGTTCATTACACATTTACTTCTCTTTTTTTGACTTGCCTGTCAATCTGTCAAAACAGCAAATAAAAATGTATTTTCCTGTACGGAACATGTCCTGACAGACTTGAACGTGAGTCCATCATTAAAATTTGAAACACTGCAAAAAAAATATTGGTGATGTTTTGATTACTGTTGGTGAGTGGAGGAGTGACCTGAGATTTTGAGCCGTGACCTTTGACCTCTGCGAGGGGTTATGGGGTGGTGGGGGTTACGAGAGGGGGCGTGTGTGAGGGGAGAGTTAGAAAAAAGGGGTGAACGCCCCCCTCAACTGTTTACTCTGAAATAAATTCAAAGTAAGTTTGAGATTACACTCTATACTCTCAGAATATCTGAATAAATTCTAGATGAGGAAATGGCGGAAACAGTAGCAAAACCGACTTTCAAACACAGAGGCAGAACTGACCGTGACAGAGACAGAACTGACCGTGACAGAGACAGAACTGACCGTGACAGAGGCAGGACTGACCGTGACAGAGGAAGCATCACTAACCCTGAAAATGAAGTTATTGTGAAGGTCAAGGTCGTGGACCGCGAGGGAGGCCAGAGGCAGGTCTGGAGTAAGACTCTCTGAGACCTCCAGCCTCCACTCCTCCTTGAAGAACCTGGGAGGAGAGTCATTCACGTCCTCCACCTCGACTATCACTGTTCCTGTACCTGCAGTGGGAAGGGTGAGTAGAGGTAGATAAGGAGAAGAGAAGGTAGAAGGGAGGTAGAAGAGAAGGTAGAAGAGAGGGAGAAAAGAGGATAGATGAACGATAGAGGAGCAGACACGTAAGCAGAAGAGCAGGAAAGGTCAAGAAGGTTGAAGGCAGAAAGAGGAGAGGTAGAGAAAGATGAAGAAGAGAAAGAAATCAATGAGACACTTAATCATAAAATTCAACAAAAGATATCAACAAAAGTTGCAACTTAAGTGTGTTTACAAGATTCAAAATGTAGGAGAACCTCCAAGAAAGTGCCTTAAGAACCTAGACAGTACTTATTGACCCCAAGACAGTACAATCTGTAACTTGAGAACCCAAGACAGTACCATCTGGAACTTGAAAACACAAGAAAGTACCATCTGTAACTTGAGAACCCAAGACAGTACCATCTGGAACTTGAAAACCCAAGACAGTACCATCTGGAACTTGAAAACACAAGACAGTACCATCTGTAACTTGAGAACCCAAGACAGTACCATCTGGAACTTGTGAACCCAAGACAGTACCATCTGGATCTTGAAAACACAAGACAGTACCATCTGTAACTTGAGAACCCAAGACAGTACCATCTGGAACTTGAGAACCCAAGAAAGTACCATCTGGAACTTGAAAACACAAGACAGTACCATCTGTAACTTGAGAACCCAAGACAGTACCATCTGGAACTTGAGAACCCAAGACAGTACCATCTGGAACTTGAAAACACAAGACAGTACCATCTGGAACTTGAGAACCCAAGACAGTACCATCTGGAACTTGAGAACCCAAGATAGTACCATCTGGAACTTGAAAACACAAGACAGTACCATCTGTAACTTGAGTACCCAAGACAGTACCATCTGGAACTTGAGAACCCAAGAAAGTACCATCTGGAACTTTAGGACCCAAGAAAGTACCATCTGTAATTTGAGAACCCAAGAAAGTACCATCTGGAACTTGAAAACCCAAGAAAGTACAATCTGGAACTAGAGAAACCGGGACAGTGCCACCTGCAGCGACTACTTACCCTTCAGTCCCCCTCCGTCAGTAGCCACCACCTGGATGGCATATTTCTGGGCTTTCTCCCTATCGAGACAGCAGATAGCCGTGGTGATGAGGCCTATCTGGCTGTCTACCGTGAAGATAGGCCGACCAGACGACTCATCAATGACATTTTTCTCTAGAGAATAGACCAATCTTGCGTTGCTGCCTTCCAGCGGGTCGTCGTGGTCCGTGGCCGTGACCTGGATCACTGAGGCACCTGGAGGTGGATGATGGGTGAGATGGATGATGGGTAATTATGGTTGAACACACACACACACACACACACGCATCCTTCAAGCCTCGCCTACAAACAAGAACAAATTGAGTGGATATAAGTTAAGTTCTTCGTTCCAACAAAAGAATTAAAGTGCAGCGCAAACAGGCGGTCAATGGGAGGGCGTGGGAGGGCGTGGGAGAGTGTGGGAGGTGAGATTGTGAAAATCATGAGATGGGAGGTGGGATGGGAGGGACCGCGAAGTTTAATTACCCAATTGAAAACTTCTATCCCAAGTTCCAACCCACCACACGTCTCCACCCTCTGTTCAAAGGTGTGGTTGATCTTTTCTGTGTGTGTGTGTGTGTGTGTGTGTGTGTGTGAGTGAGTGTGTGTGTGTGTGAGTGTGTGTGTGTGTGTGTGTGTGTGAGTGTGTGTGTGTGAGTGTGTGTGAGTGAGTGTGTGTGTGTGTGTGTGTGTGTGTGTGTGAGTGTGTGTGTGAGTGAGTGTGTGTGAGTGTGTGTGAGTGAGTGTGTGTGTGTGTGTGTGTGTGTGTGTGAGTGTATGTGAGTGAGTGAGTGTGTGTGTGTGTGTGTGTGAGTGAGTGTGTGTGATTGTGATTGTGAGTGAGTGTGTGTGAGTGAGTGTGTGTGAGTGAGTGTGTGTGTGTGTGAGTGTGTGTGTGTGTGTGTGAGTGAGTGTGTGTGAGTGTGTGTGTGTGTGTGAGTGTGTGTGTGTGTGTGTGAGTGAGTGTGTGTGAGTGAGTGTGTGTGTGTGTGAGTGTGTGTGTGTGTGTGTGTGTGTGAGTGTGTGTGAGTGTGTGTGTGTGTGAGTGTGTGTGTGTGTGTGTGTGTGTGAGTGAGTGTGTGTGAGTGTGTGTGTGAGTGAGTGTGTGTGATTGTGATTGTGAGTGAGTGTGTGTGTGTGAGTGAGTGTGTGTGTGTGAGTGTGTGTGAGTGTGTGTGAGTGAGTGTGTGTGTGTGAGTGTGTGTGAGTGTATGTGAGTGAGTGTGTGTGAGTGTGTGTGAGTGTGTGAGTGAGTGTGTGTGAGTGAGTGTGTGTGAGTGAGTGTGAGTGTGTGTGAGTGAGTGTGTGTGAGTGTGTGTATACATACGCAAACTACCTCCCAACACTTACTTCCACCCGAGTGTTTGAAAAAAAAGGATATTTCCCATTTCGGTCTTAAAATTGGTCATTATGGGTGAGGTCAGGTCGTCAGCGCCAGCAGCAGCCACGGGGTCAATTTTCTCAGGAAAGAAGCGTGAAAATGAACCGGGAATGATTGGCTTGCTCAAGGGATTGGTCTGTGTGTGTGTGTGTACTCACCTAGTTGTACTCACCTAGTTGTGGTTGCAGGGGTCGAGTCATAGCTCCTGGCCCCGCCTCTTCACTGGCCGCTACTCGGTCACTCTACCCGCTCCATGAGCTTTATCATACCTCTCTTTAAAGCTATGTATGGAACCTGCCTCCACTACATCGCTTCCCAAGCTATTCCACTTCCCGACCACTCTGTGACTGAAGAAATACTTCCTAACATCCCTGTGATTCATCTGAGTCTTCAACTTCCAGCTGTGACACCTTGTTGCTGTGTCCCATCTCTGGAACATTCTGTCTCTGTCCACCTTGTCAATTCCTCTCAGTATTTTATATGTCGTTATCATATCCCCTGTTACGGCCCCCTATCTAACACGGGTGTTAGGTAGTATACCTGCCGGCCTGTGACGTAATCAAACGTGATGTTTGACTGCCGAGCCTGCTAGACCGACAGTGTCCACCAGACTCTCCCCTATTCAACACTGGAGAGTTCACCAGCTCCCTGATACACTACTGGAGTTCGCCAGGCAGACCTGCTTGAGAGTTGTAGACTCTCGCAGTGTGGTGCTGGTGACAGGTCTACAGTGCTCCAGTGTAGAGAGAACTGGAAGCTCTATCCTCTCTAGAAAGAAGCTTTGTATTTGTGATGTTTACAAGGCCAAGTACAGTGATGAAGGTGTTTTCTTCCTGCTTGTTATGAGGACACTGTTATGAGGAGAGCGGCAAGTCTGCTCACCAGAATTACACTATCTATTGGCTTATTCATCGTACCGACTATGTACCTGAGACTATGTACCTGCGACTATGTACCTGCGACTATGTACCTGAGATTGTTTACCCGGAGATTGTTACCCGGAGTGTCAGGTATTCAGTGGTGCATCCAGAGAGTTTGTGACGGTGGCACGACACAAGTTAAGAGTCGTGTATTTGGTGTGTGTCAAGACGCGGTGCCCAGGTTTTATTAGAGATGGGTTCATGATGCAGGGGGCGTGCCATGTGGCACAGAGAAGGTGTCGTGTGACACAGCGATGGAGTCTTATGGTACAGGGAGATCGGGTGTCGTGGAACCCCGTAAGCGTGCCATAAGACAGAGATAAGGGTGTCTGAGGACACGGTGGAGAAGGAGTATCATGACGAGGTATGGTAGTGTCCTGCGTCACACTTGAAGATGGTAGTGTCCTGCGTGACACTTGAAGATGGCACCCACTTGATAAACACTGAGTATATGATTTTACTTGTAGTATTTTAGTGTACTATGATTTTTGTGTATATAAATATGTTTTTTACACAAATTATAAGATTATATGTTTTTATTCAGAGTATATGTTTTTATATTAATATAATATAATAAATATTGAAAATCTGATATTTTAAATAGTATACCAAACAGTCGTTTATTACAAATGTTTCTTTTTTGTGTGTAATATCACCCCTATCTCTCCTGTCTTCCAGTGTCGTCAGGTCGATTTCCGGTAAACTCTCCTCGTAGGACATACCCCTTAGCTCCGGGACTAGTCTTGTTGCAAGCGTTTGTACTTTCTCTAGTTTCCTTACATGCTTGGCTAGGTGTGGGTTCCAAACTGGTGCTGCATACTCCAGTATGGGCCTAACGTACACAGTATACAGGGTCCTGAACGATTCTTTATTAAGATGTTGGAATGCTGTTCTTAGGTTAGCTAGGCGCCCATATGCTGCAGCAGTTATTTGGTTGATGTGCGCCTCAGGAGATGTGCCTGGTGTTATACTCACCCCAAGATCCCTTTCCTTGAGTGAGGTTTGTGTGTGTGTGTACACTCACCTAATTGTACTCACCTAATTGTGGTTACAGGGGTCGAGGCTCAGCTCCTGGCCCCGCCTCTTCGCTGTCCGCTACTGGGTGTCTGCTCTCCCTGCTCCATGAGCTTTATCATACCTTGTCTTAAAACTATGTATGGTTCTTGCGTCCACTATATCGTTCGCTATTCCACTTCCTAGCTACTCTATGGCTGAAGAAGTTCTTCCTAACATCCCTTTGACTCATCTGAGTCTTCAGCTTCCAGTTGTGTCCCCTTGTTTCTGTGTCCCCTCTCTGTCACTATCTACGTGTGTGTGTGTGTGTGTGTGTGTGTGTCCCTAGAAATTTGTTTGGATTAGTTAGTTTTACATAACAGTAGTGGATTGATGGATTTGTGTCAGGGGAATTCATTTGGATTAGTAGGGCTTACCTATGATGATACTGGTAGTGTGATTGGTGGTGGTGGTGATGGTGGTGGTGGCGGTGGCGGTGATGGTGGTGGTGATGGTGGTAGTAATTGTAATAATAATAATAATAATAATAATAATAATAATAATAATAATAATAATAATAATAATAATAATAATAATAATAATAATAATAATAATAATAATAATAATAATAATAATAAGGATGATAAACCAAAGAATGTTAATAATAAAACTTTTTCCACCAACAATCTTCATCACAACCCACCAACAATCTTCATCACAATCCACCAACAATCTTCATCACAATCCACCAACAATCTTCATCACAATCCACCAACAATCTTCATCACAATCCACCAACAATCTTCATCACAATCCACCAACAATCTTCATCACAATCCACCAACAATCTTCATCACAATCCACCAACAATCTTCATCACAGTCCACCAACAATCTTCATCACAATCCCCCAATAATCTTCAACACTCTCCACCAACAATCTTCATCACAATCTCTCAAAAAAAATCGAACAATCTGTTTAGTCAGTTGCTTAAAGTTTATAAAAGTTTCTTCTCTCAAAAATATTAAACTTAACTATAAGGAAAAAGTTCCAACATTTGCGCGTACACTGCAAGGTAAACTTTTCAGCGACCTATATCTTAGTAAACTCAAGAAAAAATAACATAATGTGTTTGTAGGACAGACATTGAAGTCTTCAAGATGAAAGACAGCAGAATCTTACACTCTTCTTCATAGTCATCAGTGACATCACCAGCAGATTGTCTAGGTAAGTTTGTGTCTAATTTCTGGATGATGTCACACTGGTACAATGATGTCTCTGTTAGTAGATTGTTCATTGTGCTAAACATCTTGTTCCTGGATGAAGTCCCTATTAACTGGTATTGTTCAGATGAAGAGTGAACTTGTTCATCTTTCCACATGTGTAATAATCTCAACAAAACAGAAAGTAACTGAGGCAGTGACGTCCATATCAGGAGCTGCGTCAACAACTGACAGTAATCTGCTCTGAACCTCCGTGAGAAGTAATGCCATTGACGCGATTCTCAAATACTAACTGGTTGGTTTAAGGAGGATGGGACGTGGAATAAACATTTAGACGCCCACGATGCTTTGTACTCCTGAAGAGGTAGAGTCTGCCCAGGCTAATGTATTTC
>WNWK01001093.1:232500-235000 GCA_009830355.1 Cherax destructor | reverse complement strand
TTCCTGGTCGTTGTTACGGCCCCCTATCTAACAATGGTAGTTAGGTAATTACCTCACCGGCCGGCAGTCAAGGGGTTACGTCATCAGACCTGATGTTTGACTGCCGGGCCGGCTTGACTGACAGTGTCATCGAGACTCTCCCCTAGTCAACACTGGAGAGTGCTAACGAGACTCTCCCATATACAACACTGGAGAGTTCACCAGCTCCCTGATACACCTAGGGAGTGTACGAGACTCTCCCATATACACTGCTGGAGAGTGTCAGCGAGACTCTCCCATATACAACACTGGAGAGTTCACTAGCCCCTGATACACCTGGGAGTGTTCAACAGACAGACCTGGAGATTGACTCTTCGTGCTGGTGACGGCCTTAGACTATCTACTGGCTTATTCACCGTACCGACTGTGTTCCTGAGACTATGTACCTGAAAATGGACTGTTGTACCTGAACTTATGTACCTGAAAGTGTGTGACACTGGTAACAGGTGGTGTCTTGTGTGACACTGGTAACAGGTGGTGTCTTGTGTGACACTGGTAACAGGTGGTGTCTTGTGTGACACTGGTAACAGGTGGTGTCTTGTGTGACACTGGTAACAGGTGGTGTCTTGTGTGACACTGATAACAGGTGGTGTCTTGTGTGACACTGGTAACAGGTGGTGTCTTGTGTGACACTGGTAACAGGTGGTGTCTTGTGTGACACTGGTAACAGGTGGTGTCTTGTGTGACACTGGTAACAGGTGGTGTCTTGTGTGACACTGGTAACAGGTGGTGTCTTGTGTGACACTGGTAACAGGTGGTGTCTTGTGTGACACTGGTAACAGGTGGTGTCTTGTGTGACACTGGTAACAGGTGGTGTCTTGTGTGACACTGGTAACAGGTGGTGTCTTGTGTGACACTGGTAACAGGTGGTGTCTTGTGTGACACTGGTAACAGGTGGTGTCTTGTGTGACACTGGTAACAGGTGGTGTCTTGTGTGACACTGGTAACAGGTGGTGTCTTGTGTGACACTGGTAACAGGTGGTGTCTTGTGTGACACTGGTAACAGGTGGTGTCTTGTGTGACACTAGTAACAGGTGGTGTCGTGTGACACTGGTAACAGGTGGTGTCTTGTGTGACACTGTGGTGTCAGGTATTTAGTGGTGTAGTCAGTCAGAGTTTGTGACGGTGGCACGACACAGGTTGAGTCGTGTATTTGATGTGTGTCATAACGCGGTGAAAAGGTTTTATTAGAGATGGGTTCATGATGCAAGGAAGGTGTCTTATGGGCACAGAGAGAAGGGTGTCGTGTGACACAGAAGAGAAGGCGTGTCGGGTGACACCGGGGGCGTGTCATGTGACACAGAGAACGGGTGTCAGGGGACCCCGTGAGAAGGCGTGCCATAAGACAAAGAAGTATCATGACAAGGTGTGGTAGTGTCATGCGTGACACTAGAAGATGGCAGCGACTTGACACTACACCGAATACTTGATTTTACTTGTGACTTTTATCTAGTACTGTGATTTTGTGTAAATAGGTTTTTACACAGATTATTAGATTATGTTTTTATTCAGATTATATGTTTTTATATTAATAATATATATTTAATATAATAAAAATCTGAAATACGATATTTTACTTAGTATCCCAAACAGTCGTTTAATTACAAATGCATCTTTATTTGTAATAGTCGTAAACCAGGTTTGCGTTCACTTAACTGAGACAAAAACAACAATAATGTTTGCTAACTAGTTGCCTTTAGAGAAAACTATTTTCCCAACTACCGTTTTTTTCCAGTCCACAATTTTAATAATGCAGGAAGTTAAACACAATTTAGGGACCCACTTAAACATCCCCAGAGTGTTTAACTTTCTGAGTGCAGAGGCAAAATGTACCTAATTTCTCGGGGGAATATCACGAAATAAGTAGCGGACACTGGATTTTTTTAGTGGGCTAGTGGATTGTTATCGTTGGAAAACATTTATAAGAAAACGAAAAGATTATTTCTATGCTATAACATATCACAGCTTTTACGGTTATCCAATCAAATTCAATAAAATATCAGTTAAGCCCCAGATATGCGTCGTAACTGATGTGTTAAAATTAATGGATCCGTTGCCAGTGGTTTCGATTCCCGCACGGACTGGCAGCACTTACAGCAATTAGCTGAGAGGGAGAATTCGGTTATATTCGTTGATCCTCGTTGAGGGTGAACATGGGCTCGATGATCATTGTAAATGACCAATATAGTGGTGATGGATTGATGTTGTAGAGAGATCGTTTGTTACTGTTACCATATATGTGGTGGATGATGTTTGGTATTTGGCTGGAATGTGTGACAGCATACAGGCAGACAGACAGAGTGATACACGCTCACTTTCTCACTCTCTCTCTCTCTCTTTCCTCATCTCATTCTCTCAAAAGAAACCGCCCCAAAGTTAGTCTGAACTAAAAGTCACATCCCAAAGCGTTTTACAGAAAGATTAGAATGGAACATTCGAATGCAGACAAAATAATAAAGGC
>WNWK01001093.1:187500-227500 GCA_009830355.1 Cherax destructor | reverse complement strand
TAAAGGTAAAGAGGTTTTTGTGGCATTTATGGATTTGGAAAAGGTGTATGACAGAGAGGATAGGGGGACAATGTGGCATATGTATGGAATAGGAGGTAGGTTATTGAAAGCAGTGAAAAGTTTTTACAGGTATAGTGAGGCTCAGGTTAGAGTATGTAGGTGAGAGATTATTTCCTAGTAAAAGTAGGACTTATATAGTGATGTGTGATGTCACCGTGGTTGTTCAATATATTTATAGATGGGGTTGTAAGAGAAGTGAATGCTTGGGTGTTGGCAAGAGGTGTTGGGCTAAAAGATAAAGAATCTAACACAAAGTAGGAGTTGTCACATTTGCTCTTTGCTGATGACATTGTGCTTTTGGTAGATTCTGAAGAGAAGTTGCAGAGGTTGGTGGATAAGTTTGGTAGGGTGTGTAAAAGAAGAAAATTAAAAGTGAATATAGGAAAGAGTAAGGTGAAGAGGATAACAAAAAAAATAGGTAACGAAAGATTGGATGTCAGATTGGAGGGAGAGATTATGGAGGAGGTGAATGTATTCAGACATTTAGGAGTGGACATGTCAGCAGATGGGTCTATGAAAGATGAGGTGAATCATAGAATTGACGAAGGAAAAAAGGTGAGTGGTGCACTGAGGAGTCTGTGGAGACAAAGAACTTTGTCCATGGAAGCAAAGAGAGGAATGTATGAGAGTATAGTTATACCAACACTCTTATATGGGTGTGAAGCATGGGTGGTGAATGTTGCAACAAGGAGAAGGCTGGAGGCAGTGGAGGTGTCATGTCTGAGGTCAATGTGTGGTGTGAATATAATGCAGAGAACTCGTAGTTTGGAAATTAGGAGGAGGTGCAGGATTACTAAAACTATTATCCAGAGAGCTGAGGAGGGGTTGTTGAGATGGTTCGGACATATAGAGAGGATGGAACAAAATAGAATGACTTCGAGAGTGTATAAATCTGTAGTGGAGGGAAGGCTGGGTAGGGGTCGGCCTAGGAAAGGTTGCAGGGAGGGGGTAAAGGAGGTTTTGTGTGCAAGGGGCTTGGACTTCCAGCAAGCATGCATGACCGTGTTAGATAGGAGCGAATGGAGACAAATTATTTTTAGGACTTGACGTGCTGTTGGAGTGTGAGCAAGGTAACATTTATGAAGGGATTCAGGGAAACCGGCAGGCCGGACTTGAGTCCTGGAGATGGGAAGTACAGTGCCTGCACTCTGAAGGAGGGGTGTTAATGTTGCAGCTTTATAACTGTAGTGTAAGGACGCATCTGGCAAGACATTGATGGAGTGAATGATGGTGAAAGTTTTTCTTTTTCGTGCCACACTGCCTTGGTAAGAAACGGCTGATGTGTTAATAAAAAAAATTATTATGATTATTATTATTCATTGAACCAAAACATACAGAAAAATATTTTTTATTTCTTAATTACCACGTCAGAAAAAAATGTTAACACCATCCACCACCAACAAGAGCAACTGTTGTATCCTTCACAAAATATAACTCTCGTGGCTGTGACTTGCTCAGCTTTTCTGGGATGAAAGTAACAATTTCAATCATTCGCTTTTCACACTATCTTTTTTTTTACGTTTTTGGCCAGTTTCTATATATAATAAAATGTGAAAAATATTTTTACTTTTATTTTATTAAATGAAACTTAAATTTTTATTGATTTGTGAATTTATTTACATATAAATCATGGATTATTTATTTTTGTGGTTTTTCTAAAACTAAAATCAGGATTTTTAATTCTTAAATATTTCAAGGGGTTTACCCCACAAACGGTTGGGTTTAGTCCTGATTCTTTCTCTACCACTTCCGTTCTTCCTCTCACCGGCTATTCTTCGTCTGTCCCCACTTGCCCCTAGTGAGTCCTTACCTGTGAGTCCTTGCACTGCACTAAATATTTGTTTTAATTTCATTATGTTTATATTTAGGTTTACAGGTGACATGCAGTTGTAATGATAATCGTGTAGTAGACAGGCTTTAAACCCAATTAACCAATATTTTTTTTCTTTTGTTATGACTGGAATAGTTCTGAGTGTATAAATCTGGGAAATAGTTGAGGTGTTATGAGAATAGGCAAAGTACCTCGAGAATAGGGGACGACATGCTAACTTGAGGGATAAGTGAAAGTGACGTACCGTAAGAATAGTCTTGGGCAGATGTCTGTCATCCTCCTCTGTGATCTGAGTCTCGTGTAGATGTCTCACGAAGTAAGGGATGTGATCGTTGACATCCACTACATCAACCAGGACTCTTGCTTCACTGCTGCCACGGATAGTGACTTCACTGCTGCCACGGCCACTGCCTTCACTGTTGCCATGGCCACTGCCTTTACTATTGCCACGGCCACTGCCTTTACTATTGCCATGGCCACTGCCTTCACTGTTGCCATGGCCACTGCCTTTACTATTGCCATGGCCACTGCCCTCACTGCTGCCATGGCCACTGCCCTCACTGCCTCCGTCGACGCCAGTGACCTCCACTAGTAGTTCGTGCTAGTGGTAAAAGAGGATGGGGGAGGAAAGTGATCAAGACAGAACGTTCAATAGGTTACGTTCATTCCTTCCTCTAACACTAATCCAACCACTACTACCACTTAGTGCACACACACACACACACACACACACACTGTGCTGTACAGCCACATCAGGAGGAGAACAACAGTCAAGGACCAGGTGATCAGGCTGAGGAAGGTAGGAGGGGAGGTCACAAGAAATGACCGGGAAGTGTGTGAGGAGCTCAACATGAGATTCAGAGAGGTGTTCACAGAGGAGATAGAAGGGACTCCAGAAAGGAGGAGAGGTAGGGTACACCATCAAGTGCTGGACACAATACACACAAATGAGGAGGAAGTGAAGAGGCTACTAAGCGAGCTAGATACTTCAAAGGCGATGGGGCCAGATAACATCTCTCCATGGGTCCTGAGAGAGGAGCAGAGGAGCTATGTGTACCCCTAACAACGATCTTCAACACATCTATCGAAACAGGGCAACTACCTGAGGTTTGGAAGACAGCAAATGTAGTTCCAATTTTTAAAAAAGGAGACAGGAACGTAGCACTAAACTACAGACCAGTGTCACTGACATGTATTGTATGCAAGGTCATGGAGAAGATAATCAGGAGAAGGGTGGTTGAGCACCTAGAAAGGAATGAGCTTATCAACGACGGCCAACACGGTTTCAGGGACGGAAATCCTGTGTCACAAACCTACTGGAGTTCTACGACAGGGTGACAGCGATAAGGCAAGAGAGAGAGGGTGGGTAGATTGCATATTCTTGGATTGTAAGAAGGCGTTTGACACAGTTCCACACAAGAGATTAGTGCAGAAGCTGGAGGACCAGGCAGGGGTAACAGGAAGGCACTACATTGGATCAGGGAATACCTGTCAGGGAGACAGCAGCGAGTCATGGTACGTGGCGAGGTGTCAGAGTGGGCGCCGGTGACGAGCGGGGTTCCACAGGGGTCAGTCCTGGGACCAGTGCTGTTTCTGGTATTTGTGAACGACATGACGGAAGGAATAGACTCTGAAGTGTCCCTGTTTGCAGATGATGTGAAGTTGATGAGAAGAATTCAATCGGACGAGGACCAGGCAGAACTACAAAGGGATCTGGACAGCCTGCAAGCCTGGTCCAGCAACTGGCTCCTGGAGTTCAACCCCACCAAGTGCAAAGTCATGAAGATTGGTGAAGGGCAAAGAAGACCGCAGACGGAGTACAGCCTAGGGGGCCAGAGACTGCAAACCTCAATCAAGGAAAAAGATCTTGGGGTGAGTATAACACCAGACACATCTCCTGAGGCGCACATCAACCAAATAACTGCTGCAGCATATGGGCGCCTAGCAAACCTAAGAACAGCATTCCGACATCTTAATAAAGAATCGTTCAGGACCCTGTACACTGTGTACGTTAGGCCCATATTGGAGTATGCAGCACCAGTTTGGAACCCACACCTAGCCAAGCATGTGAAGAAGCTCGAGAAAGTGCAAAGGTTTGCAACAAGACTAGTCCCGGAGCTAAGGGTATGTCCTACGAGGGAGGTTAAGGGAAATCGACCTGACGACACTGGAGGACAGGAGAGATAGGGGAGACATGATAACAACATATAAGATACTGAGAGGAATTGACAAAGTGGACAGAGACAGAATGTTCCAGAGATGGGACACAACAACAAGGTGACACAGATGGAAGTTGAAGACTCAGATGAATCACAGAGATGTTAGGAAGTATTTCTTCAGTCACAGAGTTGTCGGGAAGTGGAATAGTTTAGGAAGCGATGTAGTGGAGGCAGGCTCTATACATAGCTTTAAGCAGAGGTATGATAAAGCTCATGGCGCAGGGAGAGTGACCCAGTAGCGGCCAGTGAAGAGGCGGGGCCAGGAGCTTTGACTCGACCCCTGCAACCACAACTAGGTGAGTACAACTAGGTGAGTACACACACACACACACACACAAACTTAAACAACTAGGTTTTCAGTCTGCACATTCAAGTATATGAGATTTGTTTAAGAAATAGATGGGCAGACAGTACTTACTTGGACTTTAAGAAAGTCTTTGAAAGGGTTTCCCCTTTAAAGAATTATTTGAAATCGTAAACTATAGAAAGAATTAAAGGCAAATTACTTGTTTATGAGAGACTTTTCGATTGAGAGAAAAATGCGAACAATTATAAGAGGAAAAAAATCTCTGCATGGGAGGATGCGACAAGTGGGGTGCCACAAGGGTCTGTACTTACTCTAATTTATAGAAATTATTTACCAGGAGTAAAAAATGTTTGAATACGTTTTCAGATGAGGCAACAATCTTAAGCAAATTTGACAACCAAAATGATGGTAAATGTTTACAGGAGGTTCCGGACACACTGAGAACACCAGAGGTTGTGTTGTTGCCAACACCTGTAGGAACACCAGAGGTTGTGTTGTTGCCAACACCTGTAGGAACACCAGAGGTTGTGTTGTTGCCAACACCTGTAGGAACACCAGAGGTTGTGTTGTTGCCAACACCTGTAGGAACACCAGAGGTTGTGTTGTTGCCAACACCTGTAGGAACACCAGTGGTTGTGTTGTTGCCAACACCTGTAGGAACACCAGAGGTTGTGTTGTTGCCAACACCTGTAGGAACACCAGAGGTTGTGTTGTTGCCAACACCTGTAGGAACACCAGAGGTTGTGTTGTTGCCAACACCTGTAGGAACACCAAGGTTGTGTTGTTGCCAACACCTGTAGGAACACCAGAGGTTGTGTTGTTGCCAACACCTGTAGGAACACCAGAGGTTGTGTTGTTGCCAACACCTGTAGGAACACCAGAGGTTGTGTTGTTGCCAACACCTGTAGGAACACCAGAGGTTGTGTTGTTGCCAACACCTGTAGGAACACCAGAGGTTGTGTTGTTGCCAACACCTGTAGGAACACCAGAGGTTGTGTTGTTGCCAACACCTGTAGGAACACCAAGGTTGTGTTGTTGCCAACACCTGTAGGAACACCAGAGGTTGTGTTGTTAACACTTAGAACACCAGGGTTGTGTTGTGCCAACACCTGTAGGAACACCAGTGGTTGTGTTGTTGCCAACACCTGTAGGAACACCAGAGGTTGTGTTGTTGCCAACACCTGTAGGAACACCAGAGGTTGTGTTGTTGCCAACACCTGTAGGAACACCAGAGGTTGTGTTGTTGCCAACACCTGTAGGAACACCAAAGGTTGTGTTGTTGCCAACACGTGTAGGAACACCAGAGGTTGTGTTGTTGCCAACACCTGTAGGAACACCAGAGGTTGTGTTGTTGCCAACACCTGTAGGAACACCAGAGGTTGTGTTGTTGCCAACACCTGTAGTAACACCAGAGGTTGTGTTGTTGCCAACACCTGTAGGAACACAGGTGAGTTAGGAAAGGTACATTGATGAGTTACCAATGACTGTCAGTGTTGAACAACATCAACTATGATGAAAGATTAAAAGCATTAAACTCAACCTTGTTGGCTGATAGCAGGATCAGAGGAGACATGATAGCCACATATAAGAAGAGATATGATAGCCACATATAAGAAGAGATATGATAGCCACATATAAGAAGAGACATGATAGCCACATATAACAGAATACATGATAGCCACATATAAGAAGAGATATGATAGCCACATATAAGAAGAGACATGATAGCCACATATAAGAAGAGACATGATAGCCACATATAACAGAATACATGATAGCCACATATAAGAAGAGACATGATAGCCACATATAACAGGAGATATGATAACCATATGCAAGGTGCTGTTGGAAATTAAAATATATATATATATATATATAATAAACAGAGTATTGAACATTAGACAACACTGGTGAACACTGTATTGAACACGATACATCACTGTATTGAACACGATACAAGACTGTATTGAACACGATACAACACTGTATTGAACACGATACAACACTGTATTGAACACGATACAACACTGTATTGAACACGATACAACACTGTATTGAACACGATACAACACTGTATTGAACACGATACAACACTGTATTGAACACGATATAACACTGTATTGAACACGATACAACACTGTATTGAACACGATACAACACTGTATTGAACACGATACAACACTGTATTGAACACGATACAACACTGTATTGAACATGCTCTCTCTCTCTCTCTCTCTCTCTCTCTCTCTCTCTCTCTCTCTCTCTCTCTCTCTCTCACCTGTTTCTGTCGCTCGTAATCAAGGGAGCGGAGAAGAGACAGTCTCCCTGTACTCGGGTTAAGGGAGAAAATCCCAGCCTCGTTACCTCCCTTGATGCTGAAGCTTACAGCCTCACCTGTACCAGGGAGAAAGGGAGAGAACACATGGCAGTACATGGTAGTACATAGGGATTACATGGTAGTACATGTGGAGTACATGGTAGTACATAGGGATTACATGGTAGTACATGTGGAGTACATGGTAGTACATAGGGATTACATGGTAGTATATAGGGAGTACATGGTAGTACATAGGGAGTACATGGTAGTACATGGTAGTACATGTGGAGTACATGGTAGTACATAGGGATTATATGGTAGTACATGTGGAGTACATGGTAGTACATAGGGATTACATGGTAGTACATAGGTAGTACATGGTAGTACATAGGGAGTACATGGTAGTACATAGGGAGTATATGAGAAAGGGTGTATATCGGTATGCGAAGGGTGAGAATGCATGGGACAGATAATTAAAAGGAGAGAGAGAGAGGAAGGCAAATAGACAGAGAGAGAGAGAGAGAGAGAGAGAGAGAGAGTAGAATGGGTAAGCAAGTGGATTTATGCAGGAGGCGCAAGCAGGAGGGTGTGAGCAAGGTGTGACCAAAAGGGTGTAAGTAGCCAGCATTAAAAGTCTGATTCAAAACTCTGCTCTCTCTAGCTGGTATCTCACTGATATTGACGTGAGTACACAGAGAGAGAGCGAGAGAGAGAAGGCGAAGAGAGCGAGAGAGAGAGTACCTAAGAGCCCAAAGGAATAAAAAGAGCAAGAAACCCATTAAAACCCTCAGAGAATTGCTTCAATCTATCCTTCTCAACACGGTAAATTTAACTCACATTTATACTTCTCACCTCACATAATATTAGCTATTAACAACGCTTATATATATTTATATATATATATATATATATATATATATATATATATATATATATATATATATATATATATATATATATATATATATATATATATATATATATATATATATATATATATATATATATATATATATATAATAAAAGAGAGAGAGAGAGAGAGAGAGAGAGAGAGAGAGAGAGAGAGAAACATCGCTACAATTAAGGCTGGCTCTATACATTCTGGTTACTTTCTCTAGAGACCTGAAAATCTAGAGCCTTGAAGATCTAGAGACCTGAAGATCTAGAGCCCTAAACACCTAGAGCCCTGAAGATCTAGAGCCCTGAAGATCTAGAGCTCCAAATACTCTTGCACCTACATTTTTACTGGGGATACTTAAGAGAATCTATAAATCATAATTTACAGCAAATTATTTATGCTTTTTGCAAATTAAAATCTGTAATCTATGTAAATACAGAGATTTATTTTTCACAAATAAAAGTGTATAATCTTCCTCAAATATAATACATGAATTCTACACGTTGAAGTCAAGATGATTTTTATGAATTAAAATCTATATTTTATTTAGTTTATTTTTAATTCACGTGGATGAGACGACGGATAAATTTCGTCTCAAATTTATTCAGACGGTGGACAGAATCCCTTCGAATATTGACTCCATTGTTTTTGTAATGCAGTGGTGCAGTGGTACCATGGTACAGTTTATGTGACGTGCATTGAGTATGTTACACTTTATTCGACGTTCTTCACACAATGATTGGCATGAACTCTCGACCAGCGAACTGGTCATTCAGAGTGTAGCAGTTCTGGGGCCCCTCCTGATGCATTCATCGTCCAATTCAACCCACCAATCAGGTGAGAGCCAGCTACCTCAGCCAGGGTGACGGCACACCTGCCTACCTGGCTGGGAGGCAGACACTCACCTACTCTGGTCGAAATCACTTGTTGCTCTGAGTGGCTCTATGTTCTGTCTTATTATTTTACTGCTAATTTTATATCTTAACCATGTAAGTATAGGAAATAAATGGTGAAGAAATACATGGGTAAAGAAATCTACCTCTGCTGTGTTTGCAAAGGTTTTGGCAAAGTCTGTGTATACTACAGCCACATTTTGTCTGCCTTCTATCGCATTTTAAAATTATATTGTAATGGTTAAGCAATTATGAGAGGCAGGAGCGACTAACCCATGCTGCCCCGGGTTGTACAACTGTTGAGATTCAATATGATTAGCAAAACTCACTTTGTATATGGTCTGGTGTTACGGGTCTTGAATTGTTATCCGTGTTTGTAATAGATTACGTCTGGTTACCCTGGATAATCTGGTTCATCTGGTTAATCTGGTTAACTAGACGAGAGTTCATCTCCCGGCCAAGGTGAGGGTTCTGACATGCTTGCTAAAATCTGTATCGCTTACAAGATAGCGTTCTTCTGACATGTGTAATTTCAGGTGCGTTATACCTCTACATAGCACAACTGACGTTACGGCTCGTAGAAAAAACGTCAATTGTGATCATTTTGAAGAAAATTTATTCTTTTAGTTGCATTAAAAAGTGGGGGAAAAAATCCGAAATCTAAAAATCTATTTTTTTTTAAATACAGAATATATAATATACTGGAAGGAGTATGCCTGATATTAATGATTTTCCTGGTGATTAGTTGTATTTACGACTACACGAGGGTCTTTAAGGCTGCATGTCAGCTGTACACCACCAGTCAAGAATACTCTAATACCTATAAGAAGATTAAAGCAAGCTATTAGTGAATATACACTGAAATATATACACCAGCTGGTGTATAAATGATCTGGAGAGACAGACTTGCATGAAGTGAAGTCAAATGGATGAGAAAGGTGTGCAAGTCTCAAGTGGGTGTCAGGACGTCGCACATAAAGTGAGTAAGTCTCAGCATAGACATCCCTTAATGATGAATCGACCACTATCCATTAGAGTGTTGTGAAATATTTACCAGCGGCTTAATCCTTCTTAGTGCTGGGCAACGAGAAGCACACAGGGAATATATATATATATATATACACTGAGAGGCGTATGTGTCTCTGTGTATATACACTGAGAGGTACATGTATCTCAGTGTATATACACTGAGAGTTTACATTAATCACTCTTTTAGCTGTACTGGTGTAGTACGACTGTAAACCCTCTCGTGTAGTAGACAGACTTTAAACCCCATTAACCAAGCGGCCAGAACAGTGAGAGTAAGCTTGCACTGCCAGGCCAGCTCTTTCACAGTTTCAGTGAATAAAAGACTCAGCTTTACTAAACAAGCTTTTATTGGTGCAACGTTTCGACCAGTGTAGAGCTTGATCGTAACAAATCATAACGTCGTAATAAAATCTTGTTCCACAAAAGGTATATTTTCTGCGCTATTGTTGATTGTGCAACATCAACATCTCACCGCTTCGGTCCTTCTTAGTTTCGGTCTAGAGGATTAGCGACATTTCGCTCTCTTTAACTAAGAAAATAGCTGTAAGGGACAGCTGTTAATTCCCTCTTCTTCTTTTTTTGTTAGAATATAAGGATTTTATTATTAACAATGACTTCCTTAGTGTATTAACTTTTTTAACAATTAGGGAGAAGTGTATTAGGTGAAAGATTAGTGGTTAGTGGAGGGAGATTACAGACCTGATTTCTCCCTGGAGCTGAATAACTCACACGAGTTTGGCGCTTCATACGGATGGGATGAGGAGAGCGTTCGGTTTTTTTTTTTTTTCACTGAGCACGGTGTTCGATTAACACCCCCTCGCTGGTTGAACACCTCGTTTATCCTCGTTCAAACAAAAAACACCGAGCTGTCTTTAACGCTGTAAGCACCATTAATACTGCCTCCACCACCACTTCCACCACCACCACCACTACAACCACAACTACCACCACCACCACAGGGTTTTACGAGGTTAGGGGGTTCCTAATTTTATTTATAAGCTAAGAGCTGTTACCTACATTAGCTCGTTATTATTAAGAGATATTATTGTTAAGAGTTATACAGACAGGGAATGGAATGAAGTTGGAGTCGTCTGTGGGCCAGTGATTACATTTCATCAACTCACTTTACATTGTTGATATCATTATGCTGTACAACTCTCTCTCTCTCTCTCTCTCTCTCTCTCTCTCTCTCTCTCTCTCTCTCTTCACACACACACACAGCTTCAAATCCCCTACACTACAGCATAAGTACACTTGCTGTCGACCCAGCAACCTTCAACTTAAGTTAGTCCCAACTTTGCCTATACTTTCCTTCCTCGGGCAACTTAACCAACTCATGAGCAAGTTAGGAGCTCACTCAAGCTCTAAGTTGAGTGCAGCTTAGGAAATATCGAAGATCAGATTTGATAACATCAGAATCTCAACTATAAATCTACGGCTGGGGATGTTTTGTGAGCTTGATATTAAGATAACAAGATAATCTGAGTGGGAAGCCAGGGAAAGGCTTCGGGCATATGACCAAAAGAGTCCAGTGGCTGGTCATCGTATGACTATGACCCGCGTCAGAAAACACTGGTGCAGGAGACACCGGTGGTCAGGCAGCAGCTCTGGGGTCGCTGCTTGATGTTGCAGCATGCAGGGAGTGTTGCAGTAGACGATGCAACTATAGGTAAGACTGGTGTAAGGTGCTTCAATATACCACTGTCTAGGATGATCATGTACCAGTCTTGTACCACTCCTGTACCAGTCTTGTACCAGTCTTGAACCAGTCTTGTACCGGTCTTGTACTAGTGTTGTACCGGTCTTGTACCAGTCTTGTACTAGAGTTGTACTAGTGTTGTATCAGTGTTGTATAGGTGTTGTTCCAGTCTTGTACCAGTCTTGTACCGGTGTTGTACCAGTCTTATACCAGTATTGTACTAGTGTTGTACCACTGTTGTACCACTGTTGTCCAGTGTTTCTTGAAATACATCATCGGAACTACTAACTTGAGTACACACGCTCGGGCTGAGGGACTGACCACCTTAATTAATTACAAAGATATTGACAACAAACAACAACAAAACCGTCAGCTCCTAGGTAACCACACACTAACAACACACTAACAACACACTAACAACACACTAACAACACACTAATTGCTTTCTACTGTCACCATATTTATATTACTATTACTTTGAATAATTATCTTAAAAACTAATGATAATAGCAGTATTAGTGGGGGTGATGAGGTCGTGTCGTAGAGAGGAAATACTGGGTCATTAAGTGAGTTTATTATGTTAATTAGTGGATTCGCTCGTTTTAACATAGCTGTTAAATTTAATAAGGTTGAAATAGGGAGGTGGACGATAGTGTGAGCTGAGAGGTGTTAAGTTAGAGATAGATTTAGGTATCGTGGAGTGTTGAGCTAGGGTAGTGTGAGTAGTCTCAAGCATTTCTCGAAGGTTATCGTTCTCTCTCTCTCTCTCTCTCTCTCTCTCTCTCTCTCTCTCTCTCTCTCTCTCTCTCTCTCTCTCTCTCTCTCTCTCTCTCTCTTATATTTACGTCTCAAATGGAGCATCATTAAATATTTACAGTGTATAAGTCTTCCAGATTTACTGAGGTACAACTGGAGACTGCTACAACACCTCTCCATGTAGTGAGAGAGACAGAGAGAGAGAGACAGAGAGACAGAGACAGAGACAGAGAGAATCTTGGATGATATTGTTGCTGGTGAACTCTTAGTGTAATACTTGACAACATCCTCATCACACTGCTGAAGTCTCCTACAGCTCCGTCTGACACTGCTGAAGTCTCCTACAGCTTCGTCTGACAATGCTGAAGTCCCCCACAGCTCAGTCTGACACTGCTGAAGTCTCCTACAGCTTCGTCTGACAATGCTGAAGTCCCCCACAGCTCAGTCTGACACTGCTGAAGTCTCCTACAGCTTCGTCTGACAATGCTGAAGTCCCCCATAACTCAGTCTGACACTGCTGAAGTCTCCTACAGCTTCGTCTGACAATGCTGAAGTCCCCCAGAGCTCAGTCTGACACTGCTGAAGTCTCCTACAGCTCCGTCTGACATTGCTGAAGTCCCCCAGAGCTCAGTCTGACACTGCTGAAGTCTCCTACAGCTCCGTCTGACATTGCTGAAGTCCCCCAGAGCTCAGTCTGACTCTTTCAATACTATGTATGCAACCCATCTTGCATGAGGGAATATGACAGTGAAACACCATCCTGTGTGAGGGAATATGACAGTGAAACAAAGCTAGCTTTTGTTCCCACTATGTGACCATCACATAGAATACTGTAGCAGCACCCTGCGGATATATCGAATCTTACTTATTGAAAAAAATTATGCTCTTTCCCCTCGCTTACTTTTCTCGTTCGCTCCCCTCGTTCACTCCCCTCATTCCTTGCATTCTCACCTTCCTTGAGCAACATTGCAAAAGCGCCTCTTGCAATTGGAGTGATCACCACTCTCCAAATGTCCTTGATTTGGTCCTTGAAGACGTTAGATCCGTCTAATTTGTCTCCTTGACAAGGGAAAACATTGCTGACGGAACGACATGTCATGGTAAGTGCCGGGGACTGATTGCCTCATCTGGCACTGCGATGGCATTGAGAGGGTCACCTTGAGACCTCTCCTCAGACGGATGCCGGTTAATGTTATTCTGGTTTGTGGCCATGTCTCTGGTCTGTGACCTCTTCTTAGGTCTGTAACCTGTCATGTGACTTGACCTGTCTTGTGACTTGACCTGTCTTGTGACTTGACCAGCCTTGTGACTTGTCATATGACCTGTCTTGTGACTCGTCTTATGACCTGTCTTGTGGCCTATCTTGTGACCTGTCTTGTGACCTGTCTAAAGCTATCCAGAGATACTGCATGACTACTTCAATGATATGGGATCTTATACTGAGAAAGAAAGAAAGAAAGAGAGAGAGAGAGAGAGAGAGAGAGAGAGAGAGAGAGAGAGAGAGAGCTGTCTTACCCTCGTATGTATATCAGATTTACCTGAAACCACCTGGGAAGAAAATCTATGTGTTCCTCATCTTTATCCAGCCAAACCTTCCTTCCTTTATTCCTTCTTTCCCTTTTCCTTTCTCCCTTAACTCTTCTTTTCTTTTCCCTTTCTTCATTCCTTCCTTCCTTAATTCTTTCTTTCCTTTTCATTTCTTTCTTAATTCTCTTTCCTTTTTTCTTTCTTCTTTCCTTCCTTCCTTCTTTCTTACCTTTATTTCTTCTTTCCTTCCTTTTTTTCCTTCTTTCTTTCTTTTCACCCTTTCTTCCTTTAATCTTACTTCCTTCTTTATTTTCTTCTTTCTTTCTTTCCTTCCTTCTTTCCTTCTTTCTTTTCGTCCTTCCTTTCTTCTTTCCTTCCTTCCTTCAATCATACCTTTCTTCCTACTTTCTTCCTTTCCTTCCCCTCCCTTCCACTCCTTCTTTCCTAATCCTACCATCCCTCTTACTGCATACATTCCTCCCTTTCTCTTTTACTCTGAGTTCTCTCTCTTATCTCTGGTCTGTGAGTCGACCCCAAGAGCAACATCGAACTGAGTTCGAAGTCTCTCCCTGAGAGGATAAACAAGGGGAGGTGACCTACCTCGGTCGAAGAGCATCGAACTAAGGGCGTAGTCTATGTCCTTTCCGGAAGGCTACACAGAAACCAGCGCATCGAACTGAGTTCGAAGTCTCTCCCTGAGAGGACAAACAAGGGGAGGTGACCTACCTCGGTCATGTACCCTGACGGAGAGCTGAAGAAGGGGTCCAGGGGCAGTATTCTCCAGCACCTGAGTCTCGTACACCTTCTGTGTGAACTCCAGTGGTCCACTCCCCACCAACTTGCTCACTGTAAAGTCAGATATTTTTGGGTGAGTTTGTAAAACATAAACATGTGAAATATCATTAAAAAAAAACAAGATTTAATTCGTAAATACAATGGAGTAATAAATAAGGGCCACAATGCCGTGGCTGGAACAATCCTGGAAAATACCGCTCACTTGGAAGGAACTTTTAAGACCTTTGGCTCCTTCCTGGACCCTTCAAGAAAGGCAAAAGGGGTTTTGGTTTGCACAAAAATTGGTTCGTTATAGACAAACTTTATTGAGATAAGAATATATTTTCTTTCGGAAAAAAATAGAACAGCATTGGGTTCAGTAAATACCTAAATCAGCATATTTGACTCTCATGCACTCCCATGTACTCCCATGCACTCTCATCCACTCTCATGCCCTTTCATGTACTCCCATGCACTCTCATGCACTCCCATGAACTCCTATGCACTCTCCTGTACTCCCATGTATTCGCATGAACTAAAATGTACTCTCATGTACAAACTTAATAATGGTAAAACTGTTGTCGTCAACCTCTGAGTTGAAGTGAGTTGAAGTGAGTTGAGGTAACAACTGTTAGTTTGTGAGACAGATGGAAGGAATTTATTGTGTATCCAAGTGTAAGAGAGAGAGAGTGAAAGAGAGAGAAAGTGAGAGAGAGAGAGAGAGAGAGAGAGAGAGTGAGATAGAGAGAGTGAGAGAGAAAGAGAAATCTTCCCTCCATACCATCTTATTTCAACAGTTATTTGGTAATGCACATGAATGTTCTCTAATAAGATTGTGTTAGTCTTGTATAGCCATTTAAACTCTTTCCCCTCTCTTCCTCTATTCTCTTCTTCTTCTCTTTCTCTCTTCCCCTCTTCCTCTTTTCCCCTCTTCATCTCTTTCCCTCTTCTCCTCTTTCCCTCTTCTCCTCTTCATTCCTTTCCCTCTTCCCTCTCTCTTTCCTTTGCTACATCTTCCCCTTCACACTCTCTTCCTCCCTGGTTCTCTTCTCCTGCCTCTCCTTCCCTGTTTCATTCTCATTTCTTTCTTTCTACTCTTCCTTCATTTTTTTCTTTTTCCAATTACCTCTTTCCTTTTTTCCTACTTTCCCCTTCAATTGCATTTCCTGATTTCTCCTTATTCTTTCTCTGCTCTTCCTCCTCCTTCTTCACCACTCCTACCTTCCTCTTCTTCTTCTTCTTCTTCTTCTTCTTCTTCTTCTTCTTCTTCTTCTTCTTCTTCTTCTTCTTCTTCTTCTTCTTCTTACTCTTCACTATCTATTTCACTTCCCACACTCTATCCCTCCTTTCTCTTCATTTTTCCACTTTACTCCTCTACTCCCTCGCCCTCTCTACCTCCCTATCCTCTACTCTTTCACTCTCTCTCTCTCCCTTCCTCTTCCTCCTCCTCCATCATCACAACTTACTAACTAAACCTTCCCTACCAAACAACTAGGAATAATTCCTGCGCCCAGGATAAAAATATATCCAGGTTTATCCACGTTAAAACAAGGGTGTATTGCCTCTTGGTTTAACGAGGCAAGAGCAGGGCGCTGCGAATAAACCTGGTTTATTTTAAGCAAGGGATTTTTTTTTTTGAGATGTTGAAGTGTGAATAAATTTTGTCAAGGCTGGAAAAAAAATTGTGATGTTTTATTATTATTATTATTATTATTATTATTATTATTATTATTATTATTATTATTATTATTATTATTATTATTATTATTACTATTAGTAGTAGTAGTCGTAGTAGTAGTAGTAATAGTAGTAGTAGTAATAGCAGTAATAATAGTAGTATAAGTAATAGTAGTAGTAGTAGTAGTATTAGTGATAGTAGTAGTAGTAATAGTAGTAGTAGTGATAGTAGTAATAGTAATAGTAGTAGTAGTAATAGTAGTAGTAGTAATAATTATAGTAGTAGTAGTAGTAGTAGTAGTAGTAGTAGTAATAGTAGTAGTAGTAATAGTAGTAGTAGTAACAGTAATAGTAATAGTAGTAGAAGTATTAGTATAAGCAGTAGAAGTAGTAGCCAAAAACCTGGATGACGATGTTTCGCTCATTTCTAGGCCACTGTTAATTAACAACCAATCAAAAGGAAAGATCCAGGAGCTAGATCTCGTTCCTCACTGACTCTTGTGAGAGGACATTCAGAGAGAGAGAAAAAGGGATGCCGAGAAACATAAGTACAGCCTTTGATTACTTGACCCAGGAACTGTAGCTCAACCCTTTGTAACCAGAGGAGGTGAGGACATGCACACACACACACACACACACACACACACACACACAAGGGGAGATAGGGATGGAGAGGGACTGAGTACAGAATGAGCATAATCTGACTACAGAGTACTAAGTACTACCTGACTACCAGAGTACCAATACAGCCTGAATATCAGGGTACCAAGTACAACCTGATTGCCAGAGTACAGAGTACTTGGTACTCTCACATTACTCTCCCCAACAATTACAATACATATACTCCCCAAACCCCGGGTGTGGGGAGTATATATATATATATATATATATATATATATATATATATATATATATATATATATATATATATATATATATATATATATATATATATGGTAGACAGCAACCACCCAGGGAGGTACTACTGTCCTGCCAGGTGACTGTGAAACAGAAACCTGAAACTGTTTTACATGATGGTAGGATTGCTGGTGTCTTTTTCTGTCTCATAAACACGCTGGATAACAGGTATATCTAGCTACTTCTACTTACACTTTAGGTCACACTACACTGGCATACACATGCATATATATACATAAACACATCTAGGTTTTTCTTCTTTTCTTAATAGCTCTTGTTCTTTTTATTTTCTCTATTGTCCATGGGGAAGTGGAAAAGAATCTTTCCTCCGTAAGCCATGCGTGTCGTATGAGGCGACTAAGATGCCGGGAGCAATGGGCTAGTAACCCCTTCTCCTGTACAAATCTACTAAAAACGAGAAGAAAAAAAACTTTATAAAATTGGGTTGTCTGAATGTGCGTGGATGTAGTGCGGATGATAAGAAAGAGATGATTGCCGATGTTATGAATGAAAAGAAGTTGGATGTCCTGGCCCTAAGCGAAACAAAGCTGAAGGGGTAGGCGAGTTTCAGTGGGGAGAAATAAATGGGATTAAGTCAGGAGTATCTGAGAGAGTTAGAGCTAAGGAAGGGGTAGCAATAATGTTGAAGGATCAGTTATGGAAGGAAAAGAGGGAATATAAATGTGTAAATTCAAGGATTATGTGGATTAAAATAAGGGTCGGATGCGAAAAGTGGGTCATAATAAGCGTGTATGCACCTGGAGAAGAGAGGAGTGTAGAGGGGAGAGAGAGATTTTGGAGATGTTAAGCGAATGTATAGGAACTTTTGAACCAAATGAGAGAGTAATTGTGGTAGGGACCTAAATGCTAAAGTGGGAGAAACATGCAGAGAGGGTGTAGTAGGTAAGTTTGGGGTGCCAGGTGTAAATGATAATGGGAGCCCTTTGATTGAACTTTGTATAGAAAGGGTTTAGTTATAGGTAATACATATTTTAAGAAAAAGAGGATAAATAAGTATACAAGATATGATGTAGGGCGTAATGACAGTAGTTTGTTGGACTATGTATTGGTAGATAAAAGACTGTTGAGTAGACTTCAGGATGTACATGTTTATAGAGGGGCTACAGATATATCAGATCACTTTTTAGTTATAGCTACAGTGGGAGTAAAAGGTAGATGGGATACAAGGAAAATAGAATCAGTAAGTAAAAGAGAGGTGAAGGTTTATAAACTAAAAGAGGAGGCAGTTAGGGTAAGATATAAACAACTATTGGAGGATAGATGGGCTAGTGAGAGTGTAGGCAATGGGGTCGAAAATGTATGGGGTAGATTTAAAAATGTAGTGTTAGAGTGCTCAGCAGAAGTTTGTGGTTACAGGCGAGTGGGTGGGAGGGAAGAGGAGCGATTGGTGGAATGATGATGTAAAGAGAGTAGTAAGGAGAAAAAGTTAGCATATGAGAGGTTTTTACAAAGTAGAAGTGATGCAAGGAGGGAAGAGTATATGGAGAGAAAAAGAGAGGTTAAAAGAGTGGTGAAGCAATGTAAAAAGAGAGCAGATGAGAGAGTGGGTGAGATGTTATCAGCAAATTTTGTTGAAAATAAGAAAAAGTTTTGGAATGAGATTAATAAGTTGAGGAAGCCTAGAGAACAAATGGATTTGACAGTTAAAAATAGGAGAGGAGAGTTATTAAATGGAGAGTTAGAGGTATCGGGAAGATGGAGAGAATATTTTGAGGATTTGTTAAATGTTGATGAAGACAGGGAAGCTGTGATTTCGTGTGTAGGGCAAGGAGGAATAACATCTTGTAGGAGTGTGGAAGAGCCAGTTGTGGGTGTAGGGGAAGTTCGTGAGGCAGTGGGTAGAATGAAAGGGGGTAAGGCAGCTGGGATTGATGGGATAAAGATAGAAATGTTAAAAGCAGGTGGGGATATAATTTTGGAGTGGTTGGTGCTATTATTTAATAAATGTATGGAAGAGGGTAAGGTACCTAGGGATTGGCAGAGAGCGTGTATTGTTCCTTTGTATAAAGGCAAAGGGGACAAAAGAGAGTGCAAAAATTATAGGGGAATAAGTCTGTTGAGTGTACCTGGTAAAGTGTATGGTAGAGTTATTATTGAAAGAATTAAGAGTAAAACAGAAAGCAGGATAGCAGATGAACAAGGGGGCTTTAGGAAAGGTAGGGGGTGTGTAGACCAAGTGTTTACAGTGAAACATATAGGTGAACAGTATTTGGATAAGGGTAAAGATGTTTTTGTGGCATTTATGGATTTGGAAAAGGCGTATGATAGGGTAGATAGGGGGGCAATGTGGCAGATGTTGCAGGTGTATGGAATAGGAGGAAGGTTACTGAAAGCAGTGAAGAGTTTTTATGAGGATAGTGAGGCTCAGGTTAGAGTGTGTAGGAGAGAAGGGACTATTTCCCAGTAAAAGTGGGCCTTAGACAAGGATGTGTGATGTCACCGTGGTTGTTCAATATATTTATAGATGGGGTTGTAAGAGAAGTGAATGCGAGGGTCTTGGCAAGAGGTGTTGGGCTAAAAGATAAAGAAGCAAATACAAAGTGGGAGTTGTCACAGTTGCTTTTTGCTGATGACACTGTGCTTTTGGGAGATTCTGAAGAGAAGCTGCAGAGGTTGGTGGATGAATTTGGTAGGGTGTGTAAAAGAAGAAAATTGAAAGTGAATATAGGAAAGAGTAAGGTGATGAGGATAACAAAAGAATAGGTGACGAAAGATTGGATATCAGATTGGAGGGAGAGAGTATGGAGGAGGTGAATGTATTCAGATATTTGGGAGTGGACATGTCGGCGGATGGATCTATGAAGGATGAGGTGAATCATAGAATTGATGAGGGGAAAAGGGTGAGTGGAGCACTTCGAGTCTGTGGAGACAAAGAACCTTGTCCATGGAAGTAAAGAGGGGAATGTATGAGAGTATAGTTATACCAACGCTCTTATATGGGTGTGAAGCATGGGTGATGAATGTTGCAACGAGGAGAAGGCTGGAGGCAGTGGAGATGTCATGTCTGAGGTCAATGTGTGGTGTGAATATAATGCAGAGAATTCGGAGTTTGGAAATTAGGAGGAGGTGGGATTACCAAAACGATTGTCCAGAGAGCTGAGGAGGGGTTGTTGAGGTGGTTTGGACATGTAGAGAGAATGGAACGAGACAGAGTGACTTCGAGAGTGTATAAATCTGTAGTGGAGGGAAGGCGGGGTAGGGGTCGGCCTAGGAAAGGTTGGAGGGAGGGGTAAAGGAAGTTTTGTGTGCGAGGGGCTTGGACTTCCGGCAAGCATGTGTGAGCGTATTTGATAGGAGTGAATGGAGGCATATGGTTTTTAATACTTGACGTGCTGTTGGAGTGTGAGCAAAGTAACATTTATGAAGGGATTCAGGAAACCGGCAGGCCGGACTTGAGTTCTGGAGATGGGAAGTACAGTGCCGGCACTCTAAAGGAGGGGTGTTAATGTTGCAGTTTTATAACTGTAGTGTAAAGCACCCTTCTGGCAAGACAGTGATGGAGTGAATGATGATGAAAGTTTTTCTTTTCGGGCCACCCTGCCTTGGTGGAATCGGCCGATGTGTTAATAATAAATAATAATAATATATATATATATATATATATATATATATATATATATATATATATATATATAACTCAATAACACGTAAAATCCGATTTAAAATATGCTCCATTTGAACATGTGCGCGAGCAAGGGCGCGCACCCTTGCTTAATTGAGTGGATTTCCGCATGTGTTCATCCACTTTGGCGTCAATTGCTACTGCAACTGGGGGGTTAAATAGGACCCCTTCCCTCTGTGTGGCCCAATTAAAAGGACTATTATCAATTTTCGCGATATCTCCGGTGGAATTTGCAAAATGGCTCCGACACGGCGCTAGATTTATAAAAAAAAAAATGTCTAAGGCACACAAAACGTGGGTTGTATTTGTTTTGGTTGTTAAGGGTCAATGACAGCTTGTTTTGAAGATTAAGACACATTTCCAACATGTGGGTATCTTTATTAACGAAACGTCTCGCCTAGACAGTGGCTTCATCAGTCCAATATAAAGAAGAACGGTATAAGGAGAGGAGGAGTTTGAGGTAATCAGTCCCCCAACCTGGAATCGATATGTTCAGTGCATCAGTCTTGTAGTTCTCATTTTTTATATTATTTTTTGGTGGGATTATTACTAATGTTCTTCATTTTGTCTAATATACAAAATGATTTAAAGACCTGTTATACATAATTTTTGATTAAGTTTGTAAGTTCATGAGTTTCAATATATTTTTCAGAAAAGTGAAAGGAGGATTTGCTAGATATTAGTTACCTTAAATCCGGTCACTCTCTTACAAAGGTGGATTCATGCGACCAGCCGGATTTAACGGGAATTTCTAATACCCGCTTCAGATTCATCGTTAATTCCTTACACCCCCTTCAGATTTAACGGGAATTTTCCTACCTGCCTAAATTCAACAAGAATTCCTTCAGTCAACCGGATTTAACGTTAATCCCAACACTCGTCCCATCCGGCACAGGTTTTTCCCTGTTCCACCGGATTCAACACGGATTTCTCCCGTTACACACCGTATTCAACACGGATTTTCCCTCCTAACACGCAGGATTTAACGTGGGTTTCTCCCACTACCCAGGATTCAACGCGGATTTTCCCTGTTTACACGCAGGATTTATCACGGATTCCCTGGCTACGCCGGATTCAACACGGTTTTTAAGCACCTAGAAGGATTAAACACGGATCTCTGATCCGCTCGACACGGAGTGATTCGTTTTTAATTTGAGTTCCATCAGTTCTTTTAACAGTTTTATGATTGGATGAGTGAGAGAGAGAGAGAGAGAGAAAGAGAGAGAGGGACGGAGGGAGAGAGAGAGATAAGATGTCACTGGTAATGAGATTGTCTTAGTGAAGATTATTGATACCTATGGTAGAGTATATTATTATTATTATTATTATTATTATTATTATTATTATTATTATTATTATTATTATTATTATTATTATTTTATTATTATTATTATTATTATTATTATCGTTGTGTTATTAGTAATAGTAGTAGTATTTATAATTACTATTTTTAGTAGTAGTAACACACACACAGCCAGGAGCTGTGAATCGACCCCTGCAACTACATATAGGTGAGTACACACACACACACACACACACACACACACACACATGTACCGCCACTTAACGTACAGAGACCACGGCTCCTATACCATCAAAGGAGTTATCCAAGTGTGTGATAGAGAGACAGAGACAGAGAGAGAGAGAGAGAGAGAGAGAGAGAGAGAGAGAGAGAGAGAGAGACAGAGACAGAGAGAGAGAAAGACAGAGAGAGAGAGAGATATAGGTAACAGCCCTTAGTTTGTAAATAAAGCTAGGAATCTTTAACCTAACCTTCTAAAACTTTGTGTAAAAGAGAGAGAAAGAGAGAGAGAGAGAGAGAGAGAGAGAGAGAGAGAGAGAGAGAGAGAGAGAGAGAGAGAGAGAGAGAGAGAGAGAGAGAGAGAGAGAGAGAGAGAAGACATCCATGACATTCCTCCCAACAAGCCAATCAGATCACAGTGTCTCCCCTCCCCTCGGCCAATCAGGAAGAGAATATTCAACCCCCGCTAACCAGAGGAGTATAAATTCCGTCCTCGAGGGTAATACTGAGAAGATATTCCCCCCCTCTAACTCTACAAATGATGGCTCTAACTCTACTCCCAAGGAATCAGAGAGCCCAGGAACGCCATTCTACTTGCAAATGATATTCAATTCCCTCCTTCCATCCAACTAATGATACTGGATTATCCCTTTCCATTCTTCCATCTAAGTACTTAATATACATCATCTATACACACTGTATACATCAGCTATACAATCAATAATAATAGTAGTAATAATAATTATAATAATATAATATGAAGAGGAAAAGAAGAATGAAGAAGACTAAGAAGAAGAAGAAGGAGGAGGAGGAAGAAGAGGAGAGCATCATCACTTAACATAATGGCACTGTACCTGCCGTGTGAGGCACTCTGGCTTACACGATAAGCACCTCGTGGCATCTTTTTTGTTCTCAGCTGGAAAATAAATTACGGTAATCACTAAACCCGTGTGGGTCATGTGCAGGCTCGATCCTCCCTCCCTGAGACGGTCACTCTACCTTCCTAGGGAGGTTCAATAAGGCTTTCAGACTGGCACCTGCGCAGCTCAGAAGGCTTTCAGACTGGCACCTGCGCAGCTCAGAAGGCTTTCAGATTGGCACCTGCGCACCTCAGAAGGCTTTCAGACTGGCACCTGCGCACCTCAGAAGGCTTTCAGACTGGCACCTGCGCACCTCAGAAGGCTTTCAGATTGGCACCTGCGCCCCTCAGAATCAGGTGAATAAGATAGACATGACGATAGATAGAGATTTGTTTGCATTCGTAAATTCGAGTTTGATATTAGTGGGTCTGTACATGTACTTAGTAATCTTGGGCTCAACTCATCTTCGCCTTTTCTTGTTGCTGGGATTTAAGGAGAAGATACAGCTCGTCCTGTCTGATTGTCACCACTGACACAGTTCTTGCTGGATCAAGAACTTTCGTCTTGGCATCAAAGTGTTCAGTTGAAAGAGGTCAGCTTTCTCGTGACAATAAAAATTATTCGATCCTCTCGATTCAGCTATGGAATAATTTTATCAGGCGAATAACCTTGTCTGTCCTTGACTAAGGACCACCAGGTTTTGGAACCCACTCTACCTGATGCTAGGTCTCTTATCGTGACAGCCTCCCATCTAGAGATGGCCCACTTTTGGACTTCTCCCATCTGCCAACATTCTTGCCTGTGCAGGTTCCTGTTATAGATAGTGGAATGCCTCTAATACCTTCACCAGGCCTTGCACTTAGCAGTAGCAGCCTCTCTTCGACTATATATGTATATATATATATATATATATATTTAGCACATCAGTCTTCACCCACCAAGGCAGGGTGGCCCGAAATTTTCTCTTATAAGTTTAAAAATATTTTTTCAAGTTAGTTTTTTTGGTGGGCCTACAACTAAAAGAATTTCAAATTTTATCCTAATATATTCGTTAGGTTCAAAATGATTTTTGCGAAATTATTGCATACACAAATTTTCTCTTTTCTTATATAAAACTCAATATGACACATGGACAGCAGTGCTTATATTGTAGAACAAATCACATACTAATAAAACATATTAAAGCAGGATTAGTAGCTTATAAACCATTAAAAAACCTGCCTTTAACAATATTACTGGATGCATTTTATGTCGAAAAAAAACCGTAGGTGATTATGTTCCTAAACCTCTCCATTACGGTAATTAATGTAAATATGTGAGAGTGGGGGTGTTGAGAGGGCTAGTGGGAGCTTAATTAGTGCATGAGTGGGGATGAGTGTGGTATGAATGGGGATGAGTATGGTATGAGTGGGGATGAGTGTGGTATGAGTGTGTTAAAAGGGAGTCTAATTTCTGACTCAGGAATATGAGAGCTTTAACATTAGAGTGAGAGAAGAAATGTAAGTGTGTGTGTGTGTGTGTGTGTGTGTGTGTTTAGAGATGTATGTGTATAGAGGATGTGTGTACATAAGGATGGGTGCACATGGGGGATGTACACAAAGACAGAAGCCTGTGAGAGTACTAAGTTAAAGAGAACTGGATCTCCTTAATAGGATCAGAAACTTGAACCTTTGTAAAGGAGAGAGAGAGAAAGAGAGAGGGAGAGGGAGTGGAGGGAGAGAGAAAGGGAGGGAAGGAAGGAAGAAAGGAGGGATTTAAAGACACTAAGTGAAGGAATTTGATTCTTCTCCAGTAAAAGTGACAGTACTTTAAACGCTGTCAGTGTTACTGTACTCTAGACACTGTCAGTGTTACTGTACTCTAGACAATGTCAATGTTACTGTACTCTAGACATTCTCAGTGTTACTGTACTCTAGATACTGTCAGTGTTACCGTACTCTAGACACTATCAATGTTAATGTACTCTAGACACTGTCAGTGTTACTGTACTCTAGACACTATCAGTATTAATGTACTCTAGACACTGCCAGTGTTATTGTACTCTAGACACTATCAATGTTAATGTACTCTAGACACTGTCAGTGTTACTGTACTCTAGACACTATCAGTATTAACTGACTCAGACACTGTCAGATATGTACTGTACTCTGACACTGTCAGTGTTACTGACTCTAGACACTTATCAGATGTTAACTGTACTCTAGACACTGTCAGTGTTACTGTACTCTAGACACTATCAATGTTAATGTACTCTAGACACTGTCAGTGTTACTGTACTCAAGACACTATCAGTATTAATGTACTCTAGACATTGTCAGTGTTACTGTACTCAAGACACTATCAGTATTAATGTAATCTAGACACTGTCAGTGTTACCGTACTCTAGACACTGTCAGTGTTACTGTACTCCGGACAGTAACAGTATTACTGCATTCTAGAAAGTAACAGTATTACTGTACTCTAGACACTGTCAGTGTTACAGTACTTTCAGGGCAACATTCCAGAATTCCAGGATAGAGGACAATTCCAGATGCATTCCAGGCACGATGCCCAGAATCTGTGAAACAATGGAATATTTGTGTTAGACAGAGGCCTGATTTTAATGTTTGTCTGCAGACACCTGAATTTAGTGTGGTGTTTTTAACAGTTGTTACTTTTTGTCCTGAGACACTTTGTGTGGTGATACTGTGTTATGTGTCCTGAGACACTGTTTAGTGTTGAACTGTTACTTGTTATGTGTCTGAGACACTGTTGTGTGGGGGGGTTTTACTGTTTTTTTGCTGTCGTGAGAGACACTGTTGTGTAGTGATATGTGTTATGTGTCCTGAGACACTGTGTGTGTGTACTGACACTGTCAGTGTTACGTGTCCGGACAGTAGACGTTTATGTTCTAGAAGTATACTGTTTATTGTCCTGAGACACTGTGTAGTGTTACGTATTTCGAGCACTTTGTTGGATAGGTATGTCCAGAGCACTTAGTGCTCTGAACAATGGATATACAGTGTTAGTGTCCTGAGACACTGTTGTGTGGTGATACAGTGTTATGTGTCCTGAACACTGTTGTGTGGTGATACTATGTTATGTGTCCTGAGACACTGTTATGTGGTGATACTGTGTTATGTGTCCTGAGACACTGTTGTGTGGTGATACTGTGTTATGTGTCCTGAGACACTGTTGTGTGGTGATACTGTGTTATGTGTCCTGAGACACTGTTGTGTGGTGATACTGTGTTATGTGTCCTGAGACACTGTTGTGTGGTGATACTGTGTTATGTGTCCTGAGACACTGTTGTGTGGTGATACTGTGTTATGTGTCCTGAGACACTGTTGTGTGGTGATACTGTGTTATGTGTCCTGAGACACTGTTGTGTGGTGATACGTGTTATGTGTCCTGAGACACTGTTGTGTGGTGATACGTGTTATGTGTCCTGAGACACTGTTGTGTGGTGATACTGTGTTATGTGTCCTGAGACACTGTTGTGTGGTGATACTGTGTTATGTGTCCTGAGACACTGTTGTGGGTGATACGTGTTATGTGTCCTGAGACACTGTTGTGTGGTGATACGTGTTATGTGTCCTGAGACACTGTTGTGTGGTGATACGTGTTATGTGTCTGAGACACTGTTGTGTGGTGATACGTGTTATGTGTCCTGAGACACTGTTGTGTGGTGATACTGTGTTATGTGTCCTGAGACACTGTTGTGTGGTGATACTGTGTTATGTGTCCTGAGACACTGTTGTGTGGTGATACTGTGTTATGTGTCCTGAGACACTGTTGTGTGGTGATACTGTGTTATGTGTCCTGAGACACTGTTGTGTGGTGATACTGTTATGTGTCCTGAGACACTGTTGTGTGGTGATACTGTGTTATGTGTCCTGAGACACTGTTGTGTGGTGATACTGTGTTATGTGTCCTGAACACTGTTGTGTGGTGATACTTGTTATGTGTCCTGAGACACTGTTGTGTGGTGATACTGTGTATGTGTCCTGAGACACTGTTGTGTGGTGATACTGTGTTATGTGTCCTGAGACACTGTTGTGTGGTGATACTGTGTTATGTGTCCTGAGACACTGTTGTGTGGTGATACGTGTTATGTGTCCTGAGACACTGTTGTGTGGTGATACTGTGTTATGTGTCCTGAGACACTGTTGTGTGGTGATACTGTGTTATGTGTCCTGAGACACTGTTGTGTGGTGATACTGTTATGTGTCCTGAGACACTGTTGTTTGGTGATACGTGTTATGTGTCCTGAGACACTGTTGTGGGTATACTGTGTTATGTGTCCTGAGACACTGTTGTGTGGTGATACAGTGTTATGTGTCCTGAGACACTGTTGTGTGGTGATACGTGTTATGTGTCTGAGACACTGTTGTGTGTGATACGTGTTATGTGTCCTGAGACACTGTTGTGTGGTGATACAGTGTTATGTGTCCTGAGACACTGTTGTGTGGTGATACTGTGTTATGTGTCCTGAGACACTGTTGTGTGGTGATACTGTGTCATGTGTCCTGAGACACTGTTGTGTGGTGATACAGTGTTATGTGTCCTGAGACACTGTTGTGTGGTGATACAGTGTTATGTGTCCTGAGACACTGTTGTGTGGTGATACTGTGTTATGTGTCCTGAGACACTGTTGTGTGGTGATACTGTGTCATGTGTCCTGAGACACTGTTGTGTGGTGATACAGTGTTATGTGTCGTGAGACACTGTTGTGTGGTGATACAGTGTTATGTGTCCTGAGACACTGTTGTGTGGTGATACTGTGTTATGTGTCCTGAGACACTGTTGTGTGGTGATACTGTGTTATGTGTCCTGAGACACTGTTGTGTGGTGATACTGTGTTATGTGTCCTGAGACACTGTTGTGTGGTGATACAGTGTTATGTGTCCTGAGACACTGTTGTGTGGTGATACAGTGTTATGTGTCCTGAGACACTGTTGTGTGGTGATACTGTGTTATGTGTCCTGAGACACTGTTGTGTGGTGATACAGTGTTATGTGTCCTGAGACACTGTTGTGTGGTGATACATTTGATCTACAGCTCCTGGACCTTAACAGTGTTGATCTACAGCTCCTGGACCCTTAACAGTGTTGATCTACAGCTCCTGGACCTTAACAGTGTTGATCTACAGCTCCTGGATCCTTAACAGTGTTGATCTACAGCTCCTGTACCCTTGGACCCTTAGTGTTGATCTACAGCTCTTGGACACTAGAAGGAGAGTTAAGTAAGAAAATATATTTGTCCCCAGAAATAAAACAGGAAAAACTTTTAATAATTTATGGAAGAAAAAAATTGAATAAATTACTATGAAAGATGAAGCCTAAGAAAACATTAACAAACACTTGTTTGTTGCTTGTTTGTCTCGGTAAGACGAAAACATTGTGTGTGTGTGTGTGTGTGTGTGTGTGTGTGTGTGTGTGTGTATGTGTGTGTGTGTGTGTGTGTGTCTGTGTGTCTGTGTATGTGTGTGTGTGTGTATGTGTGTGTGTGTGTCTGTGTGTCTGTGTGTGTGTGTGTGTGTGTGTGTGTGTGTACTCACCTAGTTGTACCCACCTAGTTGTGGTTGCAATGGTCGAGTCATAGCTCCTGGCCCCGCCTCTTCACCCATGAGCTCTATCATACCTCTTCTTAAAGCTATGTATGGAACCTGCCTCCACTACATCGCTTCCTAAACTATTCCACTTCCTAACAACTCTGTGACTGAAGAAATACTTCCTAACATCCCTGTGATTCATCTGAGTCTTCAACTTCCAACTGTGTCCCCTTCTTGCTGTGTCCCATCTCTGGAACATTCTGTCTCTGTCCACCTTGTCAATTCTTCTCAGTATCTTATATGTCGTTATTATGTCCCCCCTATCTCTCCTGTCATCCAGTGTCGTCAGGTCGATTTCCCTTAACCTCTCCTCGTAGGACATACCCCTTAGCTCCGGGACTAGTCTTGTTGCAAACCTTTGCACTTTCTCTAGCTTCTTTACGTGCTTGGCTATGTGTGGGTTCCAAACTGGTGCTGCATACTCCAGTATGGGCCTAACGTACACGGTGTACAGGCTCCTGAACGATTCTTTATTAAGATGTCGGAATGCTGTTCTTAGGTTTGCTAGGCGCCCATATGCTGCAGCAGTTATTTGGTTGATGTGCGCCTCAGGAGATGTGCCTGGTGTTATACTCACCCCAAGATCTTTTTCCTTGATTGAGGTTTGTAGTCTCTGGCCCCCTAGACTGTACTCCGTCTGCGGTCTTCTTTGCCCTTCCCCAATCTTCATGACTTTGCATTTCGTGGGGTTGAACTCCAGGAGCCAATTGCTGGACCAGGCTTGCAGCCTGTCCAGATCCCTTTGTAGTTCTGCCTGGTCCTCGTCCGATTGAATTCTTCTCATCAACTTCACATCATCTGCAAACAGGGACACTTCGGAGTCTATTCCTTACGTCCTGTCGTTCACAAATACCAGAAACAGCACCGGTCCCAGGACTGACCCCTGTGGAACCCCGCTCGTCACCGGCGCCCACCCTGACACCTCGCCACGGACCATGACTCGCTGCTGTCTTCCTGACAGGTATTCCCTGATCCATTGTAGTGCCTTCCCTGTTACCCCTGCCTGGTCCTCCAGCTTCTGCACTAATCTCTTGTGTGTAACTGTGTGAAAAGCCTTCTTACAGTCCAAGAATATGCAATCTACCCACCCCTCTCTCTCTTGTCTTACTGCTGTTACCCTGTCATAGAACTCCAGTAGGTTTGTGACACAGGATTTCCCGTCGTTGATAAGCTCATTTCTTTCTAGGTGCTCCACCACTCTTCTCCTGACTATCTTCTCCATGACCTTGCATACTATACATGTCAGTGACACTGGTCTGTAGTTTAGTGCTACGTTCCTGTCTCCTTTTTTAAAAATTGGGACTGTCTTCCATACCTCTGGTAGTTGCCCTGTTTCGATAGACGTGTTGAAGATTGTTGTTAGGGGTACACATAGCTCCTCTTCTCCCTCTCTCAGGACCCATGGAGAGATGTTATCCGGCCCCATCGCCTTTGAGGTACCTAGCTCGCTTAGTAGCCTCTTCACTTCCTTCTCAGTTGTGTGTATTGTGTCCAGCACCTGATGGTGTACCCTAGTGTGTGTGTGTGTGTGAGTGTGTGTACTCACCTAATTGTACTCACCTAATTGTGGTTGCAGGGGTCGAGACTCAGCTCCTGGCCCCGCCTCTTCGCTGTCTGCTACTGGGTCTCTGCTCTCCCTGCTCCATGAGCTTTATCATACCTTGTCTTAAAACTATGTATGGTTCCTGCCTCCACTATATCTTTCTAGTCCATTCCACTTCCTGACTACTCTGTGGCTGAAGAAATGTTTCCTGACATCCCTTTGACTCATCTGAGTCTTCAGCTTCCAGTTGTGTCCCCTTCTTTCTGTGTTCCCTCTCTGAAACAACCTGTCACTATCTACCTTGTCAATTCCCCGCAGTATTTTGTATACTAGCTTGTACTCTGTCAGCGGTCTTCTTTGACCTTCTCCGATCCTCATGACTTTGCATTTGGAGGGATTGAATTCGAGAAGCCAACTGCTAGACCAGATGTCGAGCTTGTCCAGGTCTGTTTGCAGCCCTGCCTGGTCCTCTTCCGATGTGATTCTCCTCATTATTTTCACATCATCCGCGAATAGAGACATTTCTGAGTCTATCCCATCCGTCATGTCATTTACATATACCAGGAATAACACTGGTCCTAGGACTGACCCCTGCGGTACACCACTCGTCACAGGCGCCCACTGTGATACCTCACCACGCACCATGACCCGTTGTTGCCTCCCTTTGAGGTATTCCCTGATCCATTCCAGTGCCCTTCCTGTTATACCTGCTTGTTCTTCCAACTTCTTTACTAATCTCATGTGAGGAACTGTGTCGAATGCCTTCCTGCAGTCCAGGAAAGTGCAATCAACCCACCCTTCTCTCTCCTGCCTTACCTCTGTTACCTCTGTGTGTGTGTGTGTACTCACCTAATTGTGGTTGCAGGGGTCGAGACTCAGCTCCTGGCCCCGCCTCTGCACTGTCCGCTACTGGGTCTCTGCTCTCCCTGCTCCGTGAGCTTTATCATACCTTGTCCTAAAACTATGTATGGTTCCCGCCTCCACTATATCGTTCGCTAAACTATTCCACTTCCTAACTACTCTATGGCTGAAGAATTGCTTCCTAACATCCCTCTGACTCATGTGAGTCTTCAGCTTCCAGTTGTGTCCCCTTGTTTCTGTGTTTCCTCTCTGGAACATCCTGTCACTATCTACCTTGTCGATTCCCCGCAGTATTTTGTATGTCGTTATCATGTCTCCTATTACAAATAAAGAAGCATTTGTAATAAACGACTGTTTGGGATACTGAGTAAACTATCAGATTTTCAATATTTATTATATTATTATTAATATAAAAACATATAATACTCTGAATAAAATCATAAATCTATATAATCTGTGTAAAAACATATATTTACACAATCATAGTACAATAAAATATCACAAGCAAATCATATACTTAGTGATGTGTCAAATCGCTGCCAACTTCGTGTCACGCAGGACAGTGCCATACCTCGTCATGATACTCCTTCTCCACCGTGTCCTCAGACACCCTTATCTCTGTGTTACACACACCATCGCTCAGGGTCACTCACGACACCTTCTCTGTGCCACATGGCACGCCCCCTGCATCATGAACCATTCTCTATTACAATCCTGTACAACGCGTCTTGACCTACACCAAATACACGACAACTTGTGTCGTGCCACCGTCACAAACTCTCTGCATACACCACTAAAACCCTGACACTCCGGTTAACAATCTCCGGGTACAGTCTCAGGTACAGTCTCAGGTACATCGTCGCAGGTACATAGTAGATTCTGGTGACCTCGCCTCTCCTTGTTGTAGGCTATCACCAGCACCACACTGCATGAGTCTGCAACTCTCATGCAGGTCTGACTGGCGAACTCCAGTAGTATATCAGTGAGCTGGTGGACTCTCCAGTGTTGAATAGGGGAGAGTCTCGATGACACTGTCAGTCAAGCCGGCCCGACAGTCAAACATCAGGTCTGATGACGTAACCCCTTGACTGCCGGCCGGTGAGGTAATTACCTAACTACCATTGTTAGATAGGGGGCCGTAACATCTCCTCTAACCCTTCTGTCCTCCAGTGTCGTTAGTCCTATTTCCCTCAACCTTTCTTCATAAGGCAGTCCCCTGAGTTGTGGAACTAGCCTTGTCGCAAACCTTTGCACTTTCTCTAATTTCTTGACGTGCTTGACCAGGTGTGGGTTCCAGACTAGTGCTGCATACTCTAGTATGGGCCTGACGTATACGGTATACAGTGTCTTGAACGATTCCTTGTTAAGGTAACGGAACTCTAATCTTAGGTTTGCCAGTCGCCCATATGCTGCCGCGGTTATATGGTTGATGTGTGCTTCCGGAGACGTGCTTGGTGTTATACTCACCCCAAGGTCTTTCTCCTTTGATGAGGTTTGTAGCCTTTGTCCACCTAGCCTGTACTCTGTCAGCGGTCTTCTTTGCCCTTCTCCGATCTTCATGACTTTGCATTTGGTGGGGTTAAATTCGAGAAGCCAGTTGCTAGACCAGATGTCAAGCTTGTCCAGGTCACTTTGAAGTCCTGCTTGGTCTTCATCCGATGTGATTCTCCTCATTAATTTCACATCATCTGCGAACAGAGACACTTCTGAGTCTATCCCATCCGTCATGTCATTCACATATAGCAAGAATAGCACTGGTCCTAGGACTGACCCCTGCGGTACACCGCTCGTCACAGGCGCCCACTGTGATACCTCACCACGCACCATGACCCGTTGTTGCCTCCTGTGAGGTATTCCTGATCCATTCCAGTGCCCTTCCTGTTATACACGCTTGGTCTTCCATCTTCTTTACTAATTTCATGTGAGGAACTGTGTCAAAGGCCTTCCTGCAGTCCAAGAAAATGCAGTCTACCCACCCTTCTCTCTCTTGCCTTACCTCTGTTACTTTATCACTGCAAACTCCAGGAGGTTTGTTACACAGGACTTGCCTTCCCTGAATCCGTGCTGTCTGGCGTTGATTAACCTGTTCTGCTCCAGATGCTCCACCATTCTTTTCTGATGATTTTCTCCAAGACTTTGCACACTATACACGTAAGTGACACCGGTCTGTAGTTTAGTGCCTCTTTTCTGTCTCCTTTTTAAAGATGGGGACTACGTTGGCCTTTTCCATATCTCAGGTAGCTGCCCAGTTTCAAGGGATGTGTTGAAAATTTTGGTAAGTGGCACACTCAGAACCTCAGCTCCTTCCCTGAAGGACCCATTGTGAGATATTGTCCGGACCCATTGCCTTTGAGGTATCAAGGTCACTGAGTAACTGCTTCACCTCCTCAGATGTGTGTATTCCTCCAGCACTCGATACATCCCTTGTTGGTGACGCACCCCGTCCTGTCTACCCAACTGCCTCCCTTCCTCCACTGTGAATACTTCCCTAAACCTCGAGTTGAGCTCCTCACATACCTCTTGATCATTACTTGTGAGTTCCCCATCTTCCCTCCTCAGCCTTATCACCTGATCCTTTACTGTTGTCTTCCTTCTGATGTGGCTGTACATCAGTTTCGGGTCAGACTTGACTTTCGATGCTATGTCGTTTTCGTACTGTTTCAGGGCCTCCCTCCGTACCTGTGCATACTCGTTTCTAGCTATTCGACTAATCTCCTTGTTTGCTTGGGTTCTTTGCCTTCTGTACCTTTTCCATTCTCTGGCACTCTGAGTCTTTGCCTCCCTGCATCTTTGGGTAAACCAGGGCTCTTTCTTGTCTTCCCATTTATTCTTTTTCCTTTGGGTATAAAACCGTTCCTCTGCCTCCTTGCACTTTGTCGCTACGTATTCCATCATTTCATTTACTGACTGTCCTTCCATTTCCTTTCCCACAGAATCTCCTGCAGGAAATTCCTCATACCTGTGTAGTCCCCTTTTATAGTCTGGTATGTCTCTTTCAGCACCGTTTTCCCTCTCCACCTGTAGCTCTACTATGTACTCAAAGCTCAGCACCATATGGTCACTGGCTCCCAGGGGGCTCTCGTGTGTTATGTCCTCGATATCTGAGCTATTCAGGGTGAATACAAGGTCCAGCCTTGCTGGTTCGTCCTCTCCTCTATCTCTGGTCGTGTCCCTGACATGTTGGTGCATCATGTTTTCCAGTACCACGTCCATCATCTTGGCTCTCCAAGTTTCTGGACCCCCACGTGGTTCTTGGTTCTCCCAGTCGATCTCTTTGTGGTTGAAATCGCCCATGACCAGTAACTTCGCTCTGCTCATGTGCGCTTTTTTTGCCACCTCCGCCAAGGTGTCCACCATTGCTCTGTTGTTCTCGTCATATTCCTCTCCTGGCCTCCTGCAGTTTTGTGGTGGGTTGTACATCACTGCAATGACTATCTTGTGCTCCCCAGACTGGATGGTACCTACTATAAAGTCCCTTTCTCTACACACCTCCATTCCTGCCATTTCCTCAAATCTCCAATGATTCCTTACGAGCAGTGCGACCCCTCCTCCCCCCCCTGCTCCTTCTATCTTTCCTCAGGATCTGATATCCTTGTGGGAAGATTGCGTCTGATATTGCCTCGTTTAGTTTAGTTTCTGTGACTGCTATGATGTCTGGGGACATTTCTCCTATTCTTTCATTCCACTCTTCATACTTATTCGTGATTCCATCTGCATTTGTGTACCAAACCTTCAGCCTCGTTTCCAATACTGTGGCCCTAGGGGAATCTTGGCTGGATGGGGGGGGTGTTTGCAGGGTTCCCATGGAGGGTTGTTGCATGTGTGTGTGTGTGTGTGTGTGTGTGTGTGTGTGTGTGTGTGTGAGTGTGAGTGTACTCACCTAGTTGTTTGTTGTTTGCTTGTTGCTTGTTTGTCTCGGTAAGACGAAAACATTGTGTGTGTGTACTCACCGAGTTGTGGTTGCAGGGGTCGATTCATAGCTCCTGGTCCCGCCTCTTCACTGGCCGCTACTGTGTGTGTGTGTGTGTGTGTGTGTGTGTGTGTGTGTGTGTGTGTGTGAGTGTGTGAGTGTGTGTGTGTACTCACCTATTTGTGGTTGCAGGGGTCGAGTCATAGCTCCTGGCCCCGCCTCTTCACTGATTGCTACTAGGTCCTCTCTCTCCCTGCTCCATGAGCTTTATCAAACCTCGTCTTAAAACTATGTATGGTTCCTGCCTCCACTACGTCACTTTCTAGGCTATTCCACTTCCTGACAACTCTATAACTGAAGAAATACTTCCTAACATCCCTTTGACTCATAGGAGTCTTCAACTGTGTGTGTGTGTGTGTGTGTGTGTGTGTGTGTGTGTGTGTGTGAGTGTGTGAGTGTGTGTGTGTGAGTGTGTGAGTGTGTGTTTTATGTGTGTGTTTTGTGTGTGTGTGTGTTATTCTCATGTATTTCCTTTATTTTCCTCATCATTCTCATTCCATCCCTCCCTCTCACTCTCTATCCCTCTCTCCCTTTCTCCCTCTCTCTCTCCCTGCCTCTCTCCCTCTCTTCCTCCCTCCATCCTTCCAGGGTGAGGGAGGAGAGAATAAGAGAAAGTGAATGAATGAGGGGAGAAAGAGAGAGTTGGAGAGGGGAAAGTCATGAAGGGAAACGAGGGAAGAAAACACTAACTAATCCTCTCCAAACACCGAGGCGAGATATTCCACACACTACCGTGTTTGACATTAAAACACCACATTTTCCTCTGATGTTTTATCATCCCTGCAGCTTCTGACTCACACGGGTACAGCGCTCTGTGTTTTTTTCTGCGAGTGCTACATATATCCTCAATGATTTGTTCGGTGTTTGGAAAGGAAAGAGATTTGTCGTGTTTGTTTTTCTGTGATACTGAAGGAATGTTTTTTGGGGGTGTAACTGGATGTTTGGAAAAGAGGAGGTGTGTGTCAGCTTGTGTACATGTTTTGTTTGAGTGTTTGGTTTCACGTGTGTGTGTGTGATGAAATGTTGTTCATGTGTTTATGGATAAGCAAACACCGGCCCGGTTACACACACACACACACACACACAAACACACAAAAGTCAACTCAAAGACCATCCACTCTTACCCTTCCTCTGTAACCAAGCACACTCTAGCCCCTAGCCCCAGGACTAGCCCCTAGCCCCAGGACTAGACCCCAGTCCCAGGACTAGACGTCAGCCCCAGAACTAGACTCCAGTCATAGTACTAGCCCTTTATTAGCTTGTTTGCGATTTAGTGCATGTATATAATACATTATATATATATATATATATATATATATATATATATATATATATATATATATATATATATATATATATATATATATATATATATATATATATATGAATGAGGTAGCTTTACAAGTTAGGAAAGTGACTAACATGAGGGCGCAACAGGCTTGGAAAGTGACGAATATTGCACCTTTTAACTTTATCTTTATGGAGACGATAATTGATCTTGAAAATGAGTGCGAGTGAGTGAATGAGTGTGTGTGTGTGTGTGTGAGAGAGAGAGAGAGAGAGAGAGAGAGAGAGAGAGAGAGAATGTGTTTTCAAGTCTTATAATACTGTTATCAGAGACTGGGCTGGATATTTCCCACGCCCACACCCACGCCCACACCCACCCACATCCTTATTTTCACACCTTTCGTTACACCCACTTCCCCACACCCACACACACACACAGCCTACACCCACGCCCACACGCCCACAAGAGAAAGTACAGGACACATAGAAAGCTTTGAGAGCTTCATTTAAAAGTCAGGGAAGCTGTGGACCTTTCTAAAATAGAGGCAGACGTGGTGAGAATCCCACATGATGGAAAGCTTATTGTATCAGGCAGCTGTGTGAGTAGTGGGTGGTGGTGGGTGGCGGTGGGTGGTGGTGGATGGTGGTGGGTGGTGGTGGGTGGTGGTGGGTGGTAGTGGATGGTGGTGGGTGGTGGTGGGTGGTGGTGGGTGGCAGTGGGTGGCTGTGGGTGGCTGTGGGTGGTGGTGGGTGGTGGTGGGTGGTGGTGGGTGGTGGTGGGTGGCAGTGGGTGGCTGAGGGTGGCTGTGGGTGGTGGTGGGTGGTAGTGGGTGGTGGTGGGTGGTAGTGGGTGGTGGTGCGTGGCAGTAGGTGGTGATGTGTGATAGTGGGTGGTGATGGGTGACAGTGGGTGGTGATGGGTGGTGGTGGAGGGTAGTGGTGGATAGATATGTACCCAGGTACATGTGGGTAGATATGTACCCAGGGCCACATTAAGAGAGAGCCATACATAACAAGCCTGGTTGCTGTCAGTTGTACATTTAGTGACATTTCAAAACAATAACAATGTTAATGGAATTGCTGCCATATATAATGTAATTTTACAGCCAGTTGCAGTTTAATGTTTTAACGTGTGTTTTTGTTAGTTGTGACACACACACGACTCTTGGAGCAGGGAGAGAGAGGACCTAGTAGCGACTATCAAAGAGGCAGGGACCAGGAGCTATGAATCGACCCCTGCAACCACATATAGGTGAATACACACACACACACACACACACACACCTTGTTGTTCAGACCTCGCTGTCAAAATTCAATTATCTAAAAACAATTGAAAGGTTTTATACTCAAATATAATAAGTTATCGTAACTGTGACATCCTTCACTCTTTATCACACATTTTTCCTCCTGCAAGGTTTTCTTTTATAACTTGGGAACGACTCACTCGATCGCCTTCAAACTAGGGGAAGATTCGTGCAACTTTTTACATGTGCAGGCGCCCTCTGGTTAATGTTAATGTTATGTTTTTATGAGGCTGCTCGTATATTTCTGATTTTCTTAATCCTGTGATAACTCGAGAATGCCTTTTCAGATCGACTTTAAACTTTCAACAGTGGTGTATGCTACTTAGAAGTAGATTGGGACTGATTTGGGGGTTTGTAAGTACCATTTTGACATTTTTGTAAAATAACATTTGTAATAAAGGGACTGTTCGGGATAACAATAAAATCTCTCAGATTTCATATATTTATTATATTATTATTAATATAAAAACATAATCTGTAGATAATATATAATCTGTGTAAAAACATAGCTTTTATATACACATTTATAACAACTTTTAAAACGTAGTAAAAATATCACAAGTAAAACAATCATAAAATTCAGTGCCGTGTCAGACGTCGCTGCCATCATGGTGTCACACAGGACACCACCAATCCTCTCGTCATGATACGCCTTCTCCGTGTCCTCGGACACCCTTATCTCTGTCTTATGGCACGCCCTCTCACGGGGTCCCATGACACCCGTTCTCTGTGTCACATGACATGTCCCCGGTGTCACCCGACACGCCTTCTCTACTGTGTCACACGACACCCTTCTCTCTGTGCCCATAAGACACCTTCACAGTGTCACACGACACCTTCTCTGTGCCACATGGCACGCCCCCTGTCACCAACACAAAATCACACGACTATCTATCACTTGTGTCGTGCCACCTGACAAACACCGGGTTCTCACTGACCTTTCACAATAAGGCTCACAGGGTACAACACACCCTGGCTAGTCCGTGTCGCCTGACATGCCTACCAGGTATAACACACCCTGGCTAGTCCGTGTCGCCTGACACGCCTACCAGGTATAACACACCCTGGCTAGGCCGTGTCGCCTGACACGCCTACCAGGTATAACACACCCGGACTTTCTTACTTCTGTCCGTCGCTTCTCACACAGCTCATCAGGTACTACGCAACCTGACGTCCACGTCGGTGTTCCTGATGAGAGACGCACAAATCCCTAGTTAGAAGTCTCAGTCGACGGGTGTTCAACGTACGTCGTGAGGTATCCTGGTGAATACTCTCAAACCACACGTCGTGAGAGTCTCCGTCACCAGCAATTCCAAAGTCAGGAATACACTCTCAAGCCAGTCTATGAGAGTCTAGCAGGTCCTGTCACTAGGTGAGTTTGGCTCCCTGTCTTGGGAGTATCTGAGACCTATGTCTGCCATGGGAGGAGGTACAAGTACCTCCTCATCTTCTTGGACCAACTGTCCCCAAGCCTAGCTCCATTCCCTGCCCTCACGGGGCTCGTAGGGAGAAGCTAGACCTCTGGTCTGCCATCTGGGGGCTCGTGGGAATGGCAGTCTTGTGAGCTGCAGGTGGTAGCAAGCTCTGGCTCTGGCCCCTTCCCCACCCTAGGAGGGCTCGTAGGGAGAAGCTAGGCCTCTGGTCTGCCATCATCCCCGCCCCAGGAGGATTCTTCCTCCTCCCCTTCTTCCCATTCTTCTCCTCCTCCCCCTCTTCCCCTCCTCCTCCTCCTCCTCTTCTTCCCCCTCCTTCTGTACGCAGTGTTATCGCTGCCTGCCCTACACCATATCCTGCTGCAGGTGACATGAGGGAAGGCGGTGAGAGGAGGGGAAGGTAAGTAGAATACCCAGAGAGAGAAAACATATTTGGAACAACAGATAACAAGAGAGATTCCGTTTACTCCTGGCTTATCTGTTGACCAACAGAGGGAGAGGAAGAGACAGACAGAAAGATGCAGAGAGAGATAGTCAGAGACAGACAGACAGATACAGAGATAGAGAGAGACAGACAGACAGACAGATACACAGAGAGAGAAAAGGGACAGACAGACAGAAAGATACAGAGATAAAAAGAGAGACAGACAGAGAGAAAGAGTAAGAGGGCATAGATGGAAAAATAATGCAATAAAGGGTAAATAGGGAGAATTAATGCAACAACACTTCATTTATAGTAAGTTAGTCATTTCTGCAATAGTGCAAGCTCCTGATGATGTGTTGATTACAACATGAAAGGCCTAGAGCTCTCATTCAACTCCTCCCGTGGTTCTCTGACATAGCAACGTGCTTCTAATTACCAAGGACTTAAAATCTATTGGTTATAATCGTTACCATGATGTCTGAAGGCGTGGAGGGGTAAGCCAGTGGAAGGCCTCGGTCAGATGACCAAAAGCTCCAGCTGTGGGTCATCCTATGACTAAAACCCGCGTCAGGAAATACTTGTCCTATTTCCTGACAAACCTTACCTAACCCAACCCAACCCAACCCAACCTAACCTAACCTAATCTAACCTAGTC
>WNWK01001093.1:177500-182500 GCA_009830355.1 Cherax destructor | reverse complement strand
CCCCTGCAACCACAATTAGGAGAGTACACACACACACACACACAATTCAAAGCACGTTCCCAATTACTCACCCACTCTGCTGGTATCCCTCTCCACCACTCCACACTTATACTATCCCAGTTATCCCTCAGAAATACCTGCCATTCCTTTATTTAATCAACAATAAACAAGTCCTCTTCGTTATTAGCACGAAAAATCTAGTTGCTTTATGCGTCAGAAAATTATTATTAATTTTTGAGCGAGCTTTTGTTTATGTGTTGACAAATAACGTGTGTGATTGTGAGAGTGTGTGAGGGTGAGAGAGAGAGTGTGTGAGTGTGAGAGAGAGTGTGTGAGTGTGAGAGTGTGTGAGTGTGAGAGAGAGTGTGTGAGTGTGAGAGTGTGTGAGTGTGAGAGAGAGTGTGTGAGTGTGTGAGTGTGAGAGTGTGTGAGTGTGAGAGTGTGTGAGGGTGAGAGAGAGTGTATGAGTGTGAGAGAGAGTGTGTGAGTGTGAGAGAGGTTGTATGTGAGAGAGGGTGTGTGTGAGAGGGTGTGTGAGAGAGGGTGTGAGAGACAGGGTTTGTGAGTGTTAGAGTGTGTGAGAGAGGGTGGGAGAGAGAGGGTGTGTGAGAGAGGGTGTGAGAGAGGGTGTGAGAGAGAGGGTGCAAGCGATAACAGGGAGAGTAAGAAGGATGAATATAAAGGGAGATGAGAAATACGAATGACTGAAAAAAGGAAGAAAGATAAGAGAAATACAGGAAGTGGAAAGACATGGTGAGAGAGAGAGAGAGAGAGAGAGAGAGAGAGAGAGAGAGAGAGAGAGAGAGAAAAAGAAAAGGAGAGAGAATGTGTTGTACTGATTGGTTCATCAACCTATCTATCTATCTATTTTTATATATATATATATATATATATATATATATATATATATATATATATATATATATAGACAGAGAAAGACAAAACTGAGTAATATACACTTCATGAACCCGGGGAGGCAGATAATCAAAGCCTGACTCCCATGCAGAATATAGCAATATGCAAATTGACTCCTTTGCCGAAGCAAATTCAGCGAACCAGAATAATGACTCGCTAAATAACCTTTTTCCTTAACAATATATAAGCTACAGGAGCGAGGGGGACCTCGGTTCGATCCCCAGGCGAGGCGAGATAGCTATGGGCACGTCTATCTAACCAACCAGCTCCCCTGGGAAATGGCTCTTCCGCTAGGCTTCAAACTTTCACCCTAGGTGAAGTTCTTTTAAGAGAAAGATTGTTTATTTCTCCTATCTTGTCCTCACTGGTACCTATTTACCTAGAGGTAACTAGGTGTCAGGTAAATAGGTGCCAAGTAAATTGGTGCCAGGTAAATAGGTGCCAGGCAAATAGGTGTCAGGTAAAAAAGTGCCAGATGACTAGGTGCCAGGTGAATAGGTGCCAAGTAAATAGGTGTCAGGTGACTAGGTGCCATGTAAATAGGTGTCAGGTGAACAGGTGCCAGGTAAATAGGTGTCAGTTAAATAGGTGCAGGGTAAATAGGTGCCAGATAAACAGGTGATAACTTTCTTGGGTTATCCTGGCTTGTTACTCCAGCGGGCTTGTTATCCCACCGGGGTTATGCAGCATCATTAAGACTCCGGGGTAATTAATATTCCAGGATAATTAAGCCTTCGGGATTATTAATCCAATTGAATTGGTCCGTGACCAAATTGGTCTCTGACCTCTTTTTATGGCACAATGTTTGGCCCATGACCAGGACCCAGGGTCAGTGTTGAGAACACTGATGGGTCCCAGGACTTGTACACTGAGAGGTGTATATCCCTCAGTGTATATACACTGGTAGTTTACATTAATCAGTATTTTAGGTATTAAAGTATTCTTGACTGATGGTGTACAGGTGACATGCAGCCTTAATGGCCCTCGTGTAGTAGATAGACTTTAAACCCCATTAACCAACCAACCAGCCTAATTTACCCTCGTGTAATAGATAGACTTTAAACCCCATTAACCAACCAACCAGCCTAATTTACCCTCGTGTAATAGATAGACTTTAAACCCCATTAACCAACCAACCAGTTTGTATCTATCTGTCTGGTCTGTCTGACTGACTGTCCGTCTGTCTATCTGTCTGGTCTGTCTGATTGACTGTCCCTCTGTCTCTCTGTCTCTGTCACTCTGGAACTGGACAGTCTTCCAGAGTGATGCTACGTCGCTTTTCACACGTTGCACTGAATTTCAGATGTTCCACCAGGAATAGATACCCTCTTCACACTTTATTGGTTCCTGGATAAAGGGGACTCGTGAGATTCCTGAAGCGGGAATGGGAACCTGATTCCAGGCTAGAGATTGGGAATCTGATGGGGGGAATCGACACGTGTATTGTGATGAAATCCTGGTATATCTTGTTAGATATACCAGGTACAGGAAGGGATACATGCTGGAGGTAAAGGAAGGGATACACACTGGAGGTACAGGAATGGACACATGCTGGAGGTACAGGAAGGGATACATACTGGAGGTACAGGAAGGGATACACACTGGAGGTACAGGAAGGGATACATACTGGAGGTACAGGAAGGGATACATACTGGAGGTACAGGAAGGGATACATACTGGAGGTACAGGAAGGGATACATACTGGAGGTACAGGAAGGGATACATACTGGAGGTACAGGAAGGGATACATACTGGAGGTACAGGAAGGTATACATGCTGGAGGTACAGGAAGGGATACATACTGGAGGTACAGGAAGGGATACATACTGGAGGTACAGGAAGGATACACAGGTACAGGAAGGATACATACTGGAGGTACAGGAAGGGATACATACTGGAGGTACAGGAAGGGATACATACTGGAGGTACAGGAAGGGATACATACTGGAGGTACAGGAAGGGATACATGCTGGAGGTATTAGCAGAGGACAAGGAAAAGACAGAAAAAGAGAGAGAGAGAAAAGAGAGAAAACGAGATAGAGAGAAAGAGAGAGTGAGAGAAAGAGAGAGTGAGAGAAAGAGAGAGTGAGAGAAAGAGAGAGTGAGAGAAAGAGAGAGTGAGAGAAAGAGCAAAAACAGCTTAACACACAAACCCAAATTAATGTTCATCTTGCAGTTTTATCTTGCGGTTGCAGCCTCTCTCTCTCTCTCTCTCTCTCTCTCTCTCTCTCTCTCTCTCTCTCTCTCTCTCTCTCTCTCTCTCTCTCTCTCTCTCTATCTATCTATCTATCTATCTATCTATATATCTATCTATCTGTTTTGTAACTAGCACTCACTCAGTACTCATCTAGTACCTAGTATTCATCTAGCACCTAGTACTCACCTAGTACCTAGTACTCACCCAATACCTAGTACTCATCCAGTACTTAGCACCCAGTACCTAGCACTCACCCAGTATCTAGTAATCACCCGGTACTTAGTACCCAGCACCTATTACTCACCCAGTACCTAGTACTCACCCAGCACCTAGTACCTACCCAGTACCTAGTACACAGCACCTAGTACTCACCCAGTACCTAGCACTCACCCAGTACCTAACACTCACCCAATACCTAGTACTCATCCAGTACTTAGTACCCAGTACCAAGCACTCACCCAGTATCTAGTAATCACCCGTTACTTAGTACCCAGCACCTAGTACTCACCCAGTACCTAGTAGTCACCTAGTACTCACCCAGTACCTAGTACCCAGTACCTAGCACTCACCCAGTACCTAGTAGTCACCTAGTACTCACCCAGTACCTAGTACCCAGTACCTAGCACTCACCCAGTACCTAGTACCTACTCAGTACCTAGTACCCAGCACCTAGTACTCACCCAGTACCTAGCACTCAACCAATACCTAGTACTCACCTAGTATCTGGTACTCACCCATCCAGGTGCTGTTGGTGATGATTTGAAGAATCCTTGCTGGATCCATGACGCCCTAGTATACTCCTGGTATACCCCAGAGAGACGAGTATACCCTGGTGTATACCTCAGCTCAGGGGTATACTGCCGGTCTACCGCAGGCTGGAGACCACTACCCACGTCGCTACGTTTCGCCCTCTGGTCTTTCGGTCCTGAAGAAGATAATAGGGAGGTGTGGGTAACATTTAGGTCCACACACATTGCAAGAATCTATTGGTCCACTGGTCCATTGGTTCATTTGTCTATTGGTTCACTGGTCCATTGGTTCATTTGTCTATTGCTCCATTGGTCAACTGGTCCATTGGTCAGTCACTCCATTGGTCTATTGGTCCACTGGTCCATTGGTCAACTGGCCCATTGGTCCACTGGTTCACTGGTCTATTGGTCCATTGGGCTATTGTTCCACTGGTCCATTGGTCAGTCCACCCATTGGTTTATTGCTCCACTAGTCTAAGGGTCCACTGGTCCATTGGTCCACTGGTCCATTGATCCATTGGTACGTTGGTTCATTGAGCCACTGGTTCATTAGTCCATTGGTCTACTGGTCCACTGATTCATTGGTCCACTGGTCCACTGGTTCATTGATCCACTGGTCCATTGGTAAAAACACAGTATCTCGATTTTTTCACCAATTCCTTTCATCATTCTGAATCATGAATAAATTGTCAAGGTTCAAAAGTTTCTTTCAGTATTCCTTTCAAAATTTCATTCAATCGCTAAAAAAAAATGTGTCCAATTTGGAATAAATTCGGAGATTTTTTTAAACTTGGAAACAATTAACGTTCCAATTTGTCAACCAAGTTCCTTCGATTTTTTTTCTCCCACTGGTTTATTTTCAATTTATTTTCAATATATTTTTCCAACATTGGTTTATTTTCAGTAAATTTTCAATCTATTTTTCAACATTGGTTTATTTTCAATTTATTTTGTAACTGGTTTATTTTCAATTTATTTTGTAACATTGGTTTATTTTCAATTTATTTTGTAACATTGGTTTATTTTCAATTTATTTTGTAACATTGGTTTATTTTCAATTTATTTTGTGACATTGGTTTATTTTCAATTTATTTTGTAACATTGGTTTATTTTCAATTTGTTTTGTGACATTGGATTAT
>WNWK01001093.1:172500-175000 GCA_009830355.1 Cherax destructor | reverse complement strand
ACAACAGCACAACCTAATACCCTGGTACATATTTACTGCTAAGTGAGTAGGAGCACTGGGGGTGCTGAGGCGTGTGTGTGTGTGTGTATGTGTGTGTGTGTGTGTGTGTGTGTGTGTGTGTGTGTGTGTGTGTGTGTGTGTGTGTGTGTGTGTGTGTGTGTGTGTATGTGTGTGTAATCTGTAAAATTTGCGTTGAGATAAAGAAAGAGAACGAGAGAGAGACAGAGAAAGAGACAGCCAGACAGAGACAGAGAGAGAGACAGCCACACAGACAGAAAGAGAGAGACAGAGAGAGAGACAGCCACACAGACAGAAAGAGAGAGACAGAGAGAGAGACGTATCAACAAGTCCCACCTCTGGCTCAAAGCCCAAGACGAAGAACCAATCAGAACACGGCACAGATCAAATAAGCGTCCTGATTGGTGGAGAAACGCTGTTGGATACTTGCAAGGTGACAGACGTGCGAACGTGAACGAACTGCAAGAGAGTGCAAGGTAATCCATCAAATAATCCATTAAATAATTCATCAAATAATCAATCAGATAATCCATTAGATAATCCATCAAATAAGCCATCAAATAATCCATTAAATAATCCATCAAATAATTCATCAAATAAGCCATCAAATAATTCATTAAATAATCCATCAAATAATTAATCAAATACGTAATCCATCATATATTCTAATGCTGTTAAATATAACCCCCCAAGGTTTGATTCCGATCAGAATGCATATTCTCTAGGTATAACCATTGTAGGTTTGATGCCGACCAGTAGAGGCTTTCTCAGAGTATCTTCTCAATTCCCAAACACTGACAACAGCGAAGCAAAGTTTGAAGCTCGTCGGAGCAGTCATTCTCGAGACATAAACCCAGCAATAAACGATAACTGTAAAAAGCGAAAAACAAGTGAAGAGAGCCACTTATGGGTATCCCTCCAGGGATACCCAATTATAGTGTCAGAGAGCCTCTTAATTGCTGGAGCTTAACAACACCAAATTTCTCATTAGTGATGAGCGAGAAGCATCAGTGAGGTGGGCAGGACAAGAGGTGGGCAGGACAAGAGGTAGGCAGGACAAGAGGTGGGCAGGACAAGAGGTGGGCAGGACAAGAGGTGGGCAGGACAAGAGGTAGGCAGGACAAGAGGTAGGCAGGACAAGAGGTAGGCAGGACAAGAGGTAGGCAGGACAAGAGGTGGGCAGGACAAGAGGTAGGCAGGACAAGAGCTGGGCAGGACAAGAGGTAGGCAGGACAAGAGGTGGGCAGGACAAGAGGTGGGCAGGACAAGAGGTGGGCAGGACAAGAGGTAGGTAGGACAAGAGGTAGGCAGGACAAGAGGTAGGCAGGACAAGAGGTGGGCAGGACAAGAGGTAGGCAGTACAAGAGGTAGGCAGGACAAGAGGTGGTCATGACAAGAGGTGGGCAGGACAAGAGGTGGTCAAGACAAGAGGTAGGCAGGACAAGAGGCAAGACATTAGCTATAATTTTCCCCTCACTATTCTTCAATAACAACTTAAGCGAATCTATGATTTGTGTTTGTTCCGAGGAAGCTGAGTAGTAGTGAAAAATCTAGCAGCAGTGAAAAAAAAAGAAATTACGGTATATTCTTAGCCTACTTCTCGAGGTGTTTGGAAGACACGCAAGCAGAAACAGTCTGGTGTATCACTGCTGACATCTGATGTGTCGTTAATGATGAATATATACACAATAGTGGACCAGGAAAGACCTTTATCGCACCTGGATAAGCTGTAGGAGTCATCTGGTAAGTGGCCATTGGATTTCAACCCACGTATAACAAGGGAAAGGGACCTTGGGGTGAGCATTGTAACGAGCATATCACCTTAGGCGCAATAAATGCTCGTCTGCAAAATCTAAGACAAACTTTCAGGAACTTGGGTAAGGAGTTGTATGTGGTATGTGTCAGGCCCATCTTGGAGTACGCAGCGCCAGTATGGAACCCACACCTGGTCAAGTACGTGAGGAAATTAAAGAAAGTGCAAAGGTTTGCAACAAGACTAGTCCCGGAGTTGTGAGGTATGTCTTATGAGGAGAGGTTAAGGGAAATAAACCTGATGACATTGGAGGATAGGAGGGATAGGGGATACATGATAACGACGTGCAAAATACTGAGAGGAATTGATAGGGTGGACAGGGACAAGCTGTTTGAGAGGTTGGAAATAGGTACACGAGGGTTCAACAGGAAGTTAATAACACAAATGTGTCACAGAAATGTTAGGAAGTATTTCTTCAGACTTAGAGTGGTCGGGAAGGTGAACGTCCTGGGCAGCGAAGTAGTAGAGGCAGAATCCATACATAGTTTTAAGAATAGATACAACAAGGCTCTTGAAACCAGGAGAGGCTGGACCAGGAGCTAAGACTCGACCTCTTCAATTAAAAACCGTGAGTACAAACACACAAACACGAAGGAAAGAAGCGGGTCCAGGAGCTATGAATCGATCCCTGCAACCACAAATAGGTAAGTACAAACACACACACACACA
>WNWK01001093.1:162500-167500 GCA_009830355.1 Cherax destructor | reverse complement strand
GAAAGACTGACTGTGTGGAGAGACAGTCAGACAGTTAGTCATTGTTAGATAGTCAAACAGTTAATTAGTCAGTTAGGCAGACAGTTAGTCTGTCAGTAAGACAGCCAGTCAGTCAATTAGTCAGACAGTCAGTCAGTTAGTCAATTAGTCAGTCAGTCAGAGAGTCAGACAGTCAGTAAAACAGAAAGGCATGCATAAAGGCATGCAGAAAGGATTCAATTTACAACTGAATGAGAAGAGTGTGTGTGTGTGTGTGTGAGCCACAGCGTTGGCTCAGGTGAGTGGTGAGGGGGACCAGCAGCTGGAGTTCAACTCTCCCACAACACCAGCTGCGTAAATACACTAGGAAGAAGAAGATAAAAAAAATGAGCCAGCTCATTTTTTTCTTCTTGTTTCTCTTTGGTTTGAATTCTGACATTCCTGCCTTGTCTGACCTCCCTCCTCCCTCCCTCCTTCCTTCCCTCCCTCCCTCCCTCTCTCCTTCCCTCCCTCCCTCCCTCCACTCCTTTCCTCCCTTTTCTATTCATATCAGAAAAGTGTATGCGTGTGTGTGTGTGCGTGTGTGTTAGTTACCATTTTGTCCTAGGCACATGTCGATTAGACACTAGGCCTATTGTATGTGTGTGTGTGTGTAAGGAAACCCTTCGAAATGTTTCCGCCCTGCCGGGAATTGAACCCGGGCCTTCCGTTCGTGTGTGTGCAAAACAACCACGGGGGGAGTTGAATAATAGTTCTAGGCCTTTCGCGTTACCATCAACACATCATCAGGAGTTTTCAATGTTGTACAAAAGAGGAGGAGGTCGAAGTATATACGATGGCAGGAAGCGCCTTTGCCAGAGCAGTGCTGGTGCACGACCGCTGGTGCACGACTGCTGGTGCACGACTGCTGGTGCACGACCGCTGGTGCACGACCGCTGCTGCACGACCGCTGCTGCACGACCGCTGGTGCACGACTTGACTTGCTTCAGGGATAATATATGTGGGAGAGTGCAGGTAGCCATCACTCTGATTGCGTCTCAGACATTATCTGATGAGAGGAGAATTACTGGAGTGCGTTCAGGTGCTTGAAGTGGCTCCGGAGGTCATCACGGGAGACACACTCCACCAGCACATCCATTATCTTTGTCCAGGATGCCATTAGAATTTAGGGGATGAAGCTGTAGAGAGATTCGACACTTGCCTCCTAATATTATCAGCGAAGCTCCGATTCCTTGGCTGTTGGCTCACTCCTGATTAGAGAGAGAGAGAGAGAGAGAGAGAGAGAGATTTGATTTTACAGGTTGCTTCCTTCCTTCCGTCACTTATTTATGCACCCTCCAAGTCATCCTGATTTCCTCCATCCTCTCTACATGTTCAAACCACCTCAACAACCCTGCCACTCACCTCCTTATAATTTCCAATCTCCCAATTCTCTGCATAATATTCACACCGCACATTGCTCTCAGACACGACATCTCCACCGCCTCCAGCCTCCTCCTCGCTGCAACGTTTAAATCTCAAGCTTCACACCCATACAACAGTGTTGCTACCACTATACTCTCACACATTCCCCCTCTTTGCCTCCATGGATAAAGTTCTTTGTCTCCACACATTCCTCAACACACCACCCATCTTTTTCCAGTCTTCTGTTCTCTGATTCACCTCATCTTTCATAGACCCATCTGCTGACATGTCTTCTCCCAGATCTCTCAATCACCTCCTCCATTCTATCTCCCTCCAATCTAATATCCAATCTTTCATTACCTAGTTTTTTATTATCCTCGTCTCCTTGTTTTTTCCTATTTTCATTTTTAATATCCCTTTTTATATAACCTTCCAAACTCCTCCATCAACAAAATAATAATAATAACAAAAATAATAATAATGACAATTACAATAATGATAATAATAACAACATCAATAATAATAATTAATAATAATAATAATAATAATATAAAATAATAATAATATTATTATTATTATTATTATTATTATTATTATTATTATTATTATTATTATTATTATTATTATTAATTATTATTATTATTATTATTATGGTAATAATAATAATTCTTCATCATTATCATCAACAAATGACAGGTGTCATGGGTGCAGGTAGGTGACACAGGTGTAAACAGGTGACTGACTCACCTGAGATTCTCGACTCTAGTAGGAGCAAATGTGAGGTGCCAGTCACCTAGGTAGGTGAGGACAATTAAAGGTGATCTCACCTTGACTTCTTACTTTTATTCCCGTTTACAGTCAATCATTTACAGTGGTGTTTGTTGTAAATTACGTTTTTTTTCAGTTTTGTTTGTAGGTGGTGATGGTATAAGGAAGATTTTCTTTATCTTCCTTTTATATTTCCTTTATCTTCCCCTTTTCGTCCTTCCCTTCATCCTCTCTTCTTTCTCCTTTTCTCCCTTTTTTTTATTCCTATCTTCGTCCTGTTTTCTCCTACGTCTACCTCCCTTCTCTACTCCCCCTTTTCTCTGCTCATCTTTTGCTACCTCCTCTCTCTCTCTCTCTCTCTCTCTCTCTCTCTCTCTCTCTCTCTCTCTCTCTCTCTCTCTCTCTCTCTCAACACACACAGGTCAATTACATTTCATCCAAATTCGTAAATTGTCCTTAATAAATCGTAACCATTCGTAGACCTTGTCTCTGTCTGTCTGTCTGTCAGTCTGTCTGTCTGTCAACCTGTCTGTCTGTCAACCTGTCTGTCTGTCAACCTGTCTGTCTGTCAACCTGTCTGTCTGTCAACCTGTCTGTCTGTCAACCTGTCTGTCTGTCAACCTGTCTGTCTGTCAACCTGTCTGTCTGTCAACCTGTCTGTCTGTCAACCTGTCTGTCTGTCAATCTGTCCGTCAAGTGAGACACTGATAACAGCTTATCAGTCAGACAATATGAATATTCAACTATGTTATATCGCTTGTGGTGGAATTTAGAGACTATGTGATAGATGAAGGATTGATTGTGTGGAGGGTGGGTTGAGGGTGGGTTGAGGGTGGGTAGGGTGTTTTGGGGTGGGTGGAGGATGAATTGATATGGGTGTGGACAGTTGCAGGTTGGTGGGGTAGTGGTGCAGTCTCTGCAATCTCCCTGATTAGTTCTCACCTGATGCCTCACAACACTCATATACACACACTCAGACACTCAGATACACACACAGACACTCAGATACACACACACAGACACTCAGATACACACACACAGACACTCAGATACACGCACACAGACACTCAGATACACACACACAGACACTCAGATACACACACACACAGACACTCAGATATACACACTCAGACACACACACAAACTCTCTCGGCCCAGGAAGTCAGAACACCCCTTCAACTATTCTCATATCTAACCCACCCTACCCCCCTGAGTGGCCATTCAGAGATCCGTCCCTTCAGATCTCTCTTCTCTCTCTCTCTCTCTTCTCTCTCTCTCTCTCTCTCTCTCTCTCTCTCTCTCTCTCTCTCTCTCTCTCTCCCCTATTCTCTATCCATCAGGCATTCTTAGACATCCCTTCCTTTTTCAAGACTTTCTTCTTCCTTCTCGTTCGTGGTCACAATAATATAATATACTGCTTGTTGGGCTAGTACACCAAACAGGAGGAGAATGAAATTAGCTTAGAGGCGTCCACACCACCGTATGTCCTTGGGTAGCGAGTACAACATCCAGTCCTACTGGATGCGCTACTCTTAAGGATTGTGTGGTTCAGTGGTCTAAGGCGTCATGTGTTTTCGCTCACCATGGGGCGGGTCAAAGCAGCATGGGTTCGGCCTCTGGCTATCGCAGTGTTGTTATTGATCAATATATATATATACATATATGCTAGGAATTCGCAAGAGCAGGTATTGGTCCAGTGTGGTACGGTCGGTAAAGCACTGCGAACCTTGTAGTAGGTTCGAGTCTCCTTCGGCCAGAGACACTACTGAAGTCTCCCAGCTCAGGCTGACACTACTTAAGTCCACCACAGCTCAGGCTGACACTACTGAAGTCTCCCACAGCTCAGACTGACACTACTTAAGTCTCCCACAGCTCAGGCTGACACTACTGAAGTCTCCCACAGCTCAGACTGACACTACTGAAGTCTCCCAGCTCAGGCTGACACTACTGAAGTCTCCCATAGCTCAGGCTGACACTACTGAAGTCTCCCACAGCTCAGGCTGACACTACTGAAGTCTCCCACAGCTCAGACTGACACTACTGAAGTCTCCCAGCTCAGGCTGACACTACTGAAGTCTCCCAGCTCAGGCTGACACTACTGAAGTCTCCCAGCTCAGGCTGACACTACTGAAGTCTCCCAGCTCAGGCTGACACTACTGAAGTCTCCCATAGCTCAGGCTGACACAATTCAACACTATATACACCATCATGTGTGATGGAATACGGCAGGGAAACACAGCTAGCTTTTGTTCCCACTATGTAACTATCACATAGAATAATCTACCAGCACACACACACATACCACTGAAGAGGCGGGGGCAGGAGCTATGACTATGGCTGGTAGAGGGAATGGAAGAGGTACAGAAGGCAAAGAACCCCGGAGAATAAGGAGAGCAGTCGTAGAGCCAGAAATGAATATGCACAGATCAGAAGGGAGGCCCAAAGACAGTACGAGAATGACATAGCAGCGAAAGCCAAATCTGACCCAAAGCTGTTGTACAGCCACATCAGGAGGAGAACAACAGTCAAGGACCAGGTGATCAGGCTGAGGAAGGAAGGAGGGGAGGTCACAAGAAATGACCGGGAAGTGTGTGAGGAGCTCAACATGAGATTCAGAGAGGTGTTCACAGAGGAGATAGAAGGGCCTCCAGAAAGGATGAGAGGTAGGGTTCACCATCAAGTGCTGGACACAATACACACAACTGAGGAAGTGAAGAGGCTACTAAGCGAGCTAGATACCTCAAAGGCGATGGGACCGGATAACATATCACCATGGGTCCTGAGAGAGGGAGCAGAGGAGCTATGTGTACCCCTAACAATGATCTTCAACACATCTATCGAAACAGGGC
>WNWK01001093.1:142500-157500 GCA_009830355.1 Cherax destructor | reverse complement strand
CTCTTCACTGGTCGCTACTAGGTCCACTCCCTGCTCCATGAGCTTTATCATGCCTCTTCTTAAAGCTATGTATAGATCCTGCCTCCACTACATCACTTCCCTGACTATTCCACTTCCTAACATCCCTGTGACTCATCTGAGTCTTAACTTCCAATTGTGACACCTACGAACTTCCTATTTTAGGACACCACCTCAGAAACTGCTTAAACAACTCCGGGCTCCTCACCATCAACATCAAAAGCTCAGAAACTACCACCTTTTGCGGCAGACTTTCCGAAAAAAAAAAAATTACTACAAATAGTATGCATTCTCCCAACTCAGTGGCATGCTGTGATACAGCAGTATACCTGTGTGCAACTGATGGGTTGAAGGCATACCTCCTCATAAAAATTACTTATGTATAACTCTACATACACACACACTTATCATGTTGCGCCAAAGTGGATAGGCCACTTACCTTTATAACCCTAACCTCCCCCTCCCCCCTCCCACCTATTTCCCAATTTCCATCCTTACACATCCTTATTCCTTACCCATCCTTCTTCCTTACCCATCCTTCTTCCTTACCCATCTTACCGACGCTCAGGTCAAATCCAGCTCCAGCTGTGGTTTAAGACGTCATGTGGTTCTCGCTCACAATGACGGGCCAGTACAACATGGGTTCGAACCCTGGCCTAGCGCAGTGTTGTTATTGATATATATATATATATATATATATATATATATATATATATATATATATATATATATATATATATATATATATATATATATGTTTAAGGATCAAAGGTTTATTTATGTATCTGAAATTCTTCAGTAGAAAAAATTTGCTCATTAAAACTGTTTATGCTTTCAATGAGCAGATTTCCGGATATATTTTTGCAAGGTTTAAAGATTTTTTTTTTGTCAGAGTGAAAGATTTTTGGGCCAAAGTGAAAAATATTTTATTTTTGCCAGAGTGATTTTTTTTCCCCATCACTGTTTTTTTTCTAGTAAATATTCTCTTTTCCATATCCTCCTTCATATCCTCCTTCATATCCTCCTTCATATCCTCCTTCATATCCTCCTTCATATCCTCCTTCATATCCTCCTTCATATCCTCCTTCATATCCTCCTTCATATCCTCCTTCATATCCTCCTTCATATCCTCCTTCATATCCTCCTTCATATCCTCCTTCATATCCTCCTTCATATCCTCTTCCATACAAGCTTCTCTTTGTCCCCCCCTCCCTCTCCCTCTTCTTCTTCCCTCCCTCTCCCTCTTTCCTACCTGTTCCACTTCACTCCCTTCTCCCTCTCTCCTTCCCTCTCCCTCTCCCTCCCTCTCCCTCCCTCTCCCTCCCGTTCCATCACAGCATCAACACTCCACGCCAATATTGGATTTTGATATGACCCGAAGGGTTGAGAGGGAGTGTGTGATGCCTGCTGCAAGATGGTACAGGAGGGAGGGAGGGAGGGAAGGAGGGAAGGAGGGAGGGAGGGAGGGAGGAAGGAGGGAGGGAAGGAGGGAAGGAGGGAGGGAGGGAGGGAGGGGGAGAGTAGGAAATAGAGTGAAAAGGGATGATATGTTCAGACATACATGTGTGTGTGTGTGTGTGTGTGTGTGTGTGTGTGTGTGTACTCACCAATTTGTACTCATCTTTTGTGGTTGCAGAAGACGAATCATAGCTCCTGGCCCAGCCTCTGGTCTCTACTAGGTCTACCCTTTCCTTCTCCAAGAGCTTTATCATGCCTCTTCTTAATTTGTGTGTGTGTGTGTGTGTGTGTGTGTGTGTGTTCGAGAAAGAAGAAACACTTTACATCATCATTCATTCAGTCACTGTCTTGCCAGAAGTGTGGTGACATCACAGTATAGATAACCCTACAATCTGTAACCCCCCCCCCTCCCTCCTTCTCCTTCAGAGTGCAGACACTGTACTTCCCACCTCCAGGACTCAAGTCCGGCCTGCCGGTTCCCCTGAATCCCTTCATAAATGTTACCTTGCTCACACTCCAACAGCACGTCAAGTCCTAAAAACCATTTGTCTCCCACTCAATTCTACCTAACACGCTCACGCAAGCTTGCTGGATGTCCAAGCCCCTCGCACACAAAATCTCTCCAACTGTGACAACTCCCACTTTGTATTAGATTCTTTATCTTTTACATCCCCCTCCTCAACTTCTTTAACAACCCCATCTATAAATATATTGAACAACCATTGTGACATCACACATCCCTGAGGTCTTGTATTACTAGGAAATAATCTCCCTCTCTCCTACATACTCTAACCTGAGACTCACTGTTATTACAAAAACTTTTAACTGAGGTTACTAACCTACCATCTATTCCATGCATTTGCAACATCTGCCACATTGCTCCTCTATCCACCCTATCATATACCTTTTCTAAATACATAAATGCAACAGAAAGTTCCTTAACTTTATCTAAATATTGTTTTCTGATGTTCTTCAATGTAAATATTTGGTGAACACATCCCCTACCCCTTCCTAAAACCTCTTTGTTCATCTTCGGTTCTACTTTCTGTCTTACCCATAATTCTTTCAGTAATAACTCTACCATACACTTTACCTGGTATACTTAGCTAGCTTATTTCCCTGTAAATCCTACATTCTTTTGTCCCCATTTCCTTTATACAAAGGAACTCTGGATGTTGTCTGCTAGTCCCGAGATACTGTCCCCTTTTATATGCATATACTGGACAAGAGCACCAGCCATGGTAATCTTATATTCCCACCTGCTTTCAACATTTCTCTCTTTTCATTCACAATCTTCACAGTGAACGCTATCTGTGCTACGCCCACACACCTCCTAACATCTCCGCTTCAAACTTCCTTCTTATTCGCTATAGAAATGTATACAAGGAGAAGGGGTTACTAGCCCCTTGCTTCCTGGCATTTAAACTCACCTTTTACGACACACAGGAATACAGACAATTCTTCTCCACTTCCCATGGAGATGAAAGGAAGAACTACAAGAAGAAGAACTATTAAGAAATTAGAAGGAAACTCAGATGAGAGTGAATACACATACACGTCCAGTTGCATGTTTAGTGGGAACTTTGTGTAACTCTGTAGTTAAAACCTCAGCTATGTTAGCTAATAGCTGACTATTGTAACACTAGAATGATTAAAGTATTGTAGTTGTAGCTGGTGGTACATGACTGACCCCTACATGAGTTACAGTGTACTGGGATATACTGTAATATACTTCACTACCTGGACACGCCTGGCGATGCGGAAACTGTAAACAAGATGGGATATACAGATAGGATTCATCCGTGGGTATATACGCCGAGTGGTGTGTGTCTCTCTGTATATACGCCGAGAGGTATGTGTCTCTGTGTATATATCCTGAGATTGAATATACCGTGAAGTGTGAATCATTTTTTCTTCCACCGAGGCATGGTGACCCGATAAAGAAGAAACACTTTCACCATCACTCACTCCATCACTGTCTCGCCAGAGGCGTGCCAACACTACAGTTCAGATGCCTCTCCAGACTGCAATATCCTCACCTCTCCTTCAGAGTGCAGGCACTATACTTCCTACCTCCAGGACTCAAGTCCGGCTAACCAGTTTCCCTGAATTCCTTCATAAATTTAACTTCCTCACACTCCAACAGCACGTCAAGTCTTAAAACTCAATTGCTTCCACTCACTCCTAAATAACACGTTCACACACGCCTGCTGGATGTCCAAGCCCCACGCATACAAAGAATCTAAACCCCATTAACCAATCAGCCAGCCTTAATGACCCTCGTGCAGTAGATAGACTTTAAACCCCATTAACCAACCAACCAGACCCTCGCGCAGTAGATAGTCATCAAACTTAAACACACAGCTAACCTTAACAGGCTTGGCAAGGAGCCGAGACTCGACCTCCCGCAACTACAAACAGGAGAGGTCATCTCTCAAACCAGCTCCAAATCCTAGAAACAAGAACCCATCACCAGCACTCGCAAAGGAACATGTTGGAAGAGAAGTTGATTTACTAAGCCACTCTGGTCGCTATATTCTCAAAGAATCATCCCTGGGATATTCTCAAGATGTTATCCCAAGGATATCATGCTAGGGATATCATGCTAGGGATATCATGCTAGGGACATCATACTATTCATATCATGCTAGGGATACATACTAGTTATATCATGCTAGGGATTCATACTAGGGATATCATGCTAGGGACATCATACTATTCATATCATGCTAGGGATACATACTAGGGATATCATGCTAGGGATTCATACTAGGGATATCATGCTAGGGACATCATACTAGGGACAACATGCTAGGGATATCATACTAAGGATATCATACAAGGGATAACATGCTAGGACTATCATCCTATCATGTTTGGGATGCCCCAGCATCCAATGCCACTTTGAGGAAAGAGGGACACCTCTCAAGACCCCACTCAAGAGGATGAGAGGGCGAAGAAAAGGCAAGAGCCACTCCGTGAGGTCTATCAATTGAGTATAACTTAATCCAAGGTGGTGAGGACGACCGCATGCGGCACTCTTGTTGAGGTGAACCCTTAGTCATGAAGGAATTTTATTATTATTATTATTATTATTATTATTAGTAGTAGTAGTAGTAGTAGTAGTAGTAGTAGTAATAGTACTGTTACTGCTATTACTACTATAAATAAAAATAATAATAATATAATAATAATAATAATAATAATAATAATAATAATATTATTATTATTATTATTATTATTATTATTATTATTATTATTATTATTATTATTATTATTACTACTACTACTACTAATAATAATAATAATAATAATAATAATAATAATAATAATAATATGTATGGTGTATGTCTCTCAGTGTATATACACTGGTAGTTTACGTTAATCATTATTTTAGGTATTAAAGTATTCTTGACTGGTGGTGTACAGGTGACATGCAGCCTTAATGACCCTCGTGTAGTAGATAGACTTTAAACCCCATTAACCAACCAACCAACCTTAATGACCCTCGTGTAATAGACAGACATTAAACCCCATTAACCAACCAACCAACCAATACACGAGCGAAAAATTATGAAAATTCCATGAAATCAGAATTCTCATTTACCCAGAGTATAGAGCCTACACTGGGAACATATCCCCTAAATGATATTATTCGTACCAGAGTGGTACGCGTTCAACCCAAGGGAGCTCAGGATTATCACTTGAAATACTTTGGGCTAAAAAATGAATTTGTAAAATAAATATATAATGTTTCGAAATGTATCCTCTAATCTAGGTTAAAAATATATATATGTTATTTCAGTTGAGTGAAATATTTTGTGAAATTGTGGCTGTGTTGTTGTTTCTGTGGCAACATTAATCAGCAAGGTTCAAGGTTCAAGATTCAAGGTTCAAGGCTCAAGGTTCAAGGCTCAAGGTTCAAGGTTCATGGTTCAAGGTTCAAGGTTCAAGATTCAAGGTTCAAGTGTCGTGTCAGTATACATATATACACTTGTTTAGTGTATCTTTATAAAGCTGGTCCCTTTGCGTGTGACGTCACGGTACCCGCTGACGTCAGAGGCTCAGCGCATGTGCACAGCCTATCAGAGGCAGACTGCCTCACTACGTTAGACCTACAGGCGAGACAGAAGGTGTGCTGGACTCTCCTTCACTTACTGTAATTATACCGTAACCATCCAACAAGGAGTATCTTTGACCTCCTATATATCTCTCCCAAGACCCACACGACACAAGGCTCAAGGTTCATGGTTCAAGGTTCAAGATTAAAGGCTCAAGGTTCAAGGTTCAAGGTTCATGGTTCAAGATTCAAGGCTCAAGGTTCAAGGTTCAAGGTTCAAGCCTCAAGGTTCAAGCCTCAAGGTTAAAGGCTCAAGGTTCAAGGTTCATGGCTCAAGGTTCAAGGCTCAAAGTTCAAAGTTCAATTCTTAAAGTTCAAGGTTCAAGGCTTAAGGTTCAAGGTAGTGGAGACACAAGAATCACCTTACAACACCTGCATATAAACACCTTTCGATCCTTTGCACCTGGATCACATCAGATCAAGATCCAACGACCGAAACATCTTGAGTGAAAGCACTCGTGTACAATTCGATCACCTGGCGGGCAGTCACATGCATATATGCATCAACATGCATATATACGACCCGTACCAGCATCTGCAGGTATCCCTCTCAACAGGTATATCCGTAGTGGTATCCCGTTCTTTCTGTCCTCCCTTCAAGGGATACTTCTTCATATTCACATTATCTATCGAAAATCTACTCATATTCACAATTTAGAATAGACAGTAAGCAGGAAGCTATGTTATGGAATAAGAATTGTTTGGAACGATATTTGTGTGGAAAATGGCGTTCAGATGCAATTGTGCTGGTTAAATGTGGAATAAGGATGCAAATTTATGTTTTAGGATGTGTAAGCCTATATTTGGCCTACTGGAGTGGGTTTTATTTAATGTGGAGGACAGGCCTATTCAGGATAGGTTTGGAGAGGAAGTTAAGTGAGAGAGGAGGCTGGGTGCTAAGGTGTTCAATCCACATGGGTTTTATGCTGGTGTGGGCGACATCACGCTCATGGCAGCCTCGTGGAAGCCTCAACACGGATTCAAAGAAGCCTCTAGACAGTTTTAAGGCATGTTCAAGGCAGCCTCAGGGATAACCCAAGTGTTGTTTAGATTCTCTCTGTCGCTACTTGCGTTCCTGTGTTGACCCAAGTGATGATGCTGCTTGTCTCTCCAACACTACCTCCAACACTACCTCCAACACTCAATCCAACACTACCTCCAACACTCAATCCAACACTACCTCCAACACTCCTAACACTCCCTCCAACATTCCATCCAATACTTCCTCCAACACTCCCTCCGGCACTACCTCCAACACTCTCCAACACTCCCTCCAACATTCTCCAACACTCCCTCCATCACTCCCTCCAACACCCCTTCCAGCACCTCCTCTGATACACAACACAGGAACCAGATTTCTTCTCTAGTCTGAAAGTTCAGCTGAAAGTTTTTGCATCAAGGCTGACCGTAAGGGAGGTAGGGGGGTGATAGTGATGTTGGTGGTTATGGTGACAGCGGTGATGGTGATGGAGCAGTGCTGGAGACAGCAACAGCCGTGGAAGCCTCGGCTGCCTGCTGACAACCCCATGATAGGGAAAGCCAAACCACCTTGTCCGAATCCCTGGAGAATCCTTTGGCGAACCCTTGGCGAACCCATGGCGAATCTTTGGCAAATTCTGGCGAATCCTGCCTAATCCTTGACGAATCTTCGGCGAATCCTTGGTAAATCTTGGCGAGTCTTTGGTGAATCCTTGACGAATCCCTGTCGAATGCATTTTAAATTCTGGCGAATCTTTGGTGAATCCCTTGCGAAACCTTGGCGAATCCTGGTGAAACTTTGGCAAATCCTGATTTAATCCAGGTAAACTAAGTGAAGAAGCTCACCTCCGCCGCTACTCAGGCAACAGAAGCTGCTCTCTGAGAACTCTAATTGAAGCTCTATCGTAACTATACCAGAGCTCTTCTACGAGTGCTGGAATTGTAGCCCTCTGTCAGGATCTTCCAGCGCTCTTCCAGGTACTTATGAGTGTCTTCGAGCTGTCTTCCAGGTGCTTATGAGTCTTCTAGGAACTTATCAGTCTGTTCCAGCACTCTCCCAGGTGCTTGTCAGTCTCTTCCAGCACTATTCCAAGTGCTTATCAGTCTCTTCCAGCACTCTTCCAGGATTTTATCAGTCTCTTCCAGCACTCTCCCAGGTGCTTATCAATCTCATTTAGCACTCTTCCAGGTGCTTATGAGCGTCTTCCAGCACTCTTCCAGGTTCTTATGAATCTCTTCCAGCACTCTTCCAGGATTTTATCAGTCTCTTCTAGCACTCTTCCAGGTGCTTATCAGTCTCATTTAGCACTCTTCCAAGTGCTTATGAGTGTCTTCCAGCACTCTTCCAGGTTCTTATGAATCTCTTCCAGCACTCTTCCAGGATTTTATCGGTCTCTTCTAGTACTCTTCTAGGTGCTTATCAGTCTCTGTCAGTATTCTTCTAGGTGTTTATGAATCTCTTCCAGCATTCTTCCAGGTGCTTATCAGTCTCTTCCAGCACTCTTCCAGAACCTTAGCAAACTCTTTCATGGCTCTGAGCAGAGTTTTCAAGGGCTTACCTCTATCTACCAGAGATGTAAGATATGTTCACGGAAGCTCTCTCAGGGCTCTACCAGAAGATTACTCGTTAAAAGCTCTTTCCAGCTTATCCTTCGGGAAAAGACAGCTTACCCTCCAGGAAAGGACATCTTACCCTCCAGGAAAGGACCATTTCCCCAACGGGTCTTGGGACTGGTCACTTCTCAGTTCGTAAACAAGGATAATGGGGTCCTGACGTGACGTTCAGAGTATCGGTATAATTCCAGGCGATGGTTACCGGCCTGGAACGCTAGGGTTCACGACACACGCTCTTCCGTTCCAGGAACTCTTGGTTCACATCACGCGTTCGTCCGTTCCAGGAACTCTTGGTTCACGACCCGCGTTCGTCCGTTCCAGGAAATCTTGGTTCACGAGGAGCGATCATTCGTTCCAGGAACTCTTGATCTTCAGCACACGTCGGTCCGTTCCAGGTTGTGCAACGACGCTAGGGAAAGGAAAGTCGTGTTACTCCAGCTCTGTTACTCGCTCCTAGCGTCAGTTACAACGTGTTCGTAACGATAGCCACAACGTACTCCCAACGTCGGCCTGTAACGTTAGACTAAACGTCATCCTGGAACATCTTCAAAACGCCAATTACCCGATGTAAACACTGCACTCTCGCTCCTCCTTCAGCCTAAGTTCGGCGGGTGAGTGTGACCTTGAAGATTATAGGGCCCAGTAAGCTCCTATAATATGCTGAGCCAAGGCTTCTGTGTGTGAATTATAGCGTCAGTGTCCATTAACAAGCGGCATCCGGGGTATAATTGACTAGTTATAGCTGTGTGCAGATTATATTAACATTATAGCCAACTCAAAGTGCATCGCGCTTAAGGAATATTACAAGGTCTCTGCCGAATGAGAGGTAATCAGACTTGATCCGAGGGAAGGGAGGGTAAGGTAGTTCAAGAACAGTTGTAGAACGCCGAAAACTTCACTTGTAGAACATTTCGCTCACTGGTTAGTTATGTTTTCGCTCATTCAGCTGAATTTGCAAACAGAAACGTTTCCCCCGTGTCTCGTAGAGATTTTATTTCGCACATAACCTGTACATCTGACAGGAAACCAGGTGCGACGTTTCGGTCTGTCTTGGACCATTGTAATGGTTCAGAATGGTTCAAAACGTCTTCTAGAGTTTTTCTTTTCAGAAATGTGGATTATTTGTGATTTGTTGCTGCCAAAGTATTGTGGGTTACTTGTGAATTGTTCCAGCCACTGTATTGTGGGTCAGTTCAGAATTGTTCCAGCCACTGTGCTGTGGGCTAATTAAGAAATGTCCCAGCCACGGAACTGTAGGTTACTTGAGAATTGTTCCAGCCACGGTATTGTGGGTTGGTTAAGAATTATTCCAGCCACGGTATTGTGAGTTAGTTGAGAACTGTTCCAGCCTCGATATTGTGTAGTTTAGCAGTGTGAGTGGTGCTAATTACTCTAATTATGAACTAAATTCCAGTAAGATTGTTTATGTTGTGAAAGAATCGTTTCTGCAGCTACGAATCGAAGAAGTGAGATAGGATTATATGAAAAAAAAACAGATAGGACATTTGTGATAAAATATATTGCTGTCGGGGACACATTAAGGTAAGGAGTTACTTTTTAATGGTACCTTTGAGGTGGTTGGCAGACAGCAAACCTTTACACGAAATTGAGTTTTAACTATGGTCGAGTCGAACTCAGGGTAATATCGAAGAGATTTTGATGCCTTGTGTTACATCAGACCTGATTGTGTTATATCAGACCTGATTGTGTTATATCAGACCTGATTGTCATGTATGTAGAGGAGTATACACAATAGTATGAGTGAATATTATGTCTTGAGTGAGTCTAAACGTGTGAAGAGTGGTGGAGTGTGTTGTCTTGCAGTAGATTGAAGAGTGGTGGAGTGTGTTGTCTTGCAGTAGATTGAAGAGTGGTGGAGTGTGTTGTCTGATACAGTACTAGACTGGGTAATCGTTCTTATAGTAACTTTGTGTTGAGTTATTATTGGCTTCAGGTGATTTGTTGTACCATATCCACATACACAAATAGCATAGGTGAGCTAAAGATAGGTTAGAGAGTAATAGTTGTAGTAGTAGTAGTAGCAGTTGTAGTAGTAGTAGTAGTAGTAGTAGTAGTAGTAGTAGTAGTAGTAGTAGTAGTAGTAGTAGTAGTAGTAGTAGTAGCAGTAGAGTGAGTAGTGGTATTTGAGGTACGTAGGTTAGGCATCTTAGAGAGGATACCAACTAGTATGATCACCTTTGCTAAGTCCTCGATATGAGTGTTAAACTTTAAGTTGATGTTAAGGTACAGCCGAACACACACACACACACACACACACACACACACACACACACACACAAGACTAGATTCTCTATAAATGTTTCAACAATGTATTTTGGAATCTCGCTAATGGTTGAGTCATGTAGCCTGGGGAGGTGTAGCACCCTTGTTACTCCCCATCCTGGGGAGGTGTAGCACCCTTGTTACTCCCCATCCTGGGGGAGGTGTAGCACCCTTGTTACTCCCCATCCTGGGGAGGTGTAGCACCCTTGTTACTCCCCATCCTGGGGGAGGTGTAGCACCCTTGTTACTCCCCATCCATCCTGGGGGAGGTGTAGCACCCTTGTTACTCCCCATCCTGGGCAAGGTGTATCACCCTGGCTACTCCCCATCCTGGGGGAGGTGTATCACCCTGGCTACTCCCCATCCTAGAGAAATATGTGTTTCTTAGTATATATATAAATAAATAATATATATATATATATATATATATATATATATATATATATATATATATATATATATATATATATATACTGTATCTGTGGTGTGTACAGTACATATAGATAGATAGGTAAATAAACATATATGTATTCTTATAATAATAATAAGAAGAATAAGAATAATTAGTCGTACTATATTATTATTATTATTATTATTATTATTATTATTATTATTATTATTATTAATCATGTTTGATCCAAGGAAAAGTAAGTTTGCTCTGGTTTCTGGGATCAAGAGCCCTTACAGCATCATTAGTGCACCACCTTCAAAGGACTTCTAGTGAGATACCTCACTAAGGGGAAATAACACCTTTCTCCCCTTAGTTCCCTTTATCTCCTCCGAGGGGAAACAGCATCTCTCTCTCCCACTGAGGTAAACAGATTAGTTCTTCTGTTAACGGATGTTTCAGCCGTTTATTGAGGGATGCTGTAGCTGTTGGCTAGTGAGAGAGTGAGAGAGTGAGAGAGAAAGAGAGTGAGAGAGAAAGTACACACACACACACACACACACCAAAATACTGAGAGGAATCTACAAGGTGGACAGAGACAGGATGTTCCAGAGATGTGACACAGCAACAAGGGGACACAATTGGACGTTGAAGACTCAGATGAGTCACAGGGATGTTAGGAAGTATTTCTTCAGTCACAGAGTTGTCAGGAAGTGGAATAGTCTGGGAAGTGATGTAGTGGAGGTAGGATCCATACATAGCTTTAAGAAGAGGTATGATAAAGCTCATGGAGCGGGAAGAGTGACCTAGTAGCGGCCAGTGAAGAGGCGGGGCCAGGAGCTGTGACTCGACCCCTGCAACCACAACTAGGTGAGTACACCAGCTCCACTGTAGACTACAACATGAAACAAACAATACTATAACAGCTCCAAATACAACAAAATACAACAGGACGTAACTACAACACACTACAACAGGTTGTAAACACCTGTGACCAACCACCGTGCTTCTTCACCTGCAAACACACCCTATATAAACACTGCCTTTCCAAAGCACACAAATACAAACACATATAAACAATAATGTTTGAAATACAGGAAGGGTCTGTAGCTATGACTAATTTTTATATGAACATAAATTTCAATACAAATCCGAATTATTTTTCATGCAACTGAAAGAGGAGGAAATAGTGGAATTTACTGACTGATTTTTTTATTGAAGATCAAGGAATTTATTTGTTCCAATTTAAGCATATTAGGGCTGAGGGGCTGATTACCTTCTATCAAGGCTGAGGGACTGATCACCTTCTATCAAGACATAGGGACTGATCACCATAAGGGCATCAAGACTTGTGGACTGAACACTTTATAGATCTCACCTTCAAGGACCACAACAATGTATCTACTGCATCTGCTAGAAAAATGACAGGATGAATAATGAGAACCTTCAAAACTAGGAACGCCAAGCCCATGATGATTCTCTTCAAATCGCTTGTTCTCTCTAGGCTGGAATACTGCTGTACACTGACAGCCCCCTTCAAGGCTGGCGACATTGCTGACCTGGAGAATGTACAAAAAACTTTCACGGCACACATAAGTCCGATAAGGCACCTAAATTACTGGGAACGGTTGAAGTCCCTGGACTTGTATTCCCTGGAACGCAGGCGAGAGAGATACATGATAATATACACTTGGAAAATCCTAGAGGGATTAATACCAAACTTGCACACGAAAATCACTCTCTATGAAAGCAAAAGACTCAGCAGGAGATGCAACATTCCCGCAATGAAAACACAGGGGTCCCACGAGTACACTGAGAAACCACACAATAAGTGTTCGGGGCCCAAGACTGTTCAACTGCCTCCCAGCATACATAAGGGGGATTGCCAATAGATCCCTGGCTGTCTTCAAGAAGGCACTGGACAGGCACCTACCTAAAGTCAGTACCTGATCAGCCTTGCTTTGGTTCGTACGTCAGTTTACGTGCAGCCAGCAGTAACAGCCTGCTTGATCAAACTCTGATCCACCACGAGGCCTGGTCTCAGACCGAGCCGCGGGGGCGTTGACCCCCGAAACCCTCTCCAGGTAAACTCCAGGTATCAAGACTTGGGGACTGATCACCTTATATCAATGTTCTGGGGCGATCAGTCACGTAAAACAGGTGTCAAGGGGGATCAAATTAGCATTATTCAAGGTTTCAGGGGTAATCATACCCCAGGAAACCTTTCTGTTGCAAGCTTGCAATTGTTGCAACTCGTGTAGGTGTTGGAGCAGGTAGTGTCCGTGAATGATGCTAAGAATATTTCATTGTTAATTTTAAGAGTGATAAAATCTGACCTGGCAAGCCAGTCATGTGTGTTTGTGTCGTGCCGAATAGGTAAAACTTGCGATCTTGGCTTAATAGCAACGCTCTTCTTGCCGAATAAGACAAGAGAAAATTTGTGTATGCAATAATTTCGCAAAAATCATTCTGAACCTAACGAAAAAAATATATTTCATTGCGTTTGTTTATTAAATTATTGTAAACTTATCTAAAACATATTTAAATGGATTAGACTAAATTAAATTTCGCTTGTTATAATAAGGTTAGGTAAGTTTTCTAAGGTTCTTTTGGTAAAAAATTATTAATTTTTATATAAACATAAATAAAAAAAATATATATCTTTAAACGTATAAGAGAAAATTTTAGAAAGGACTTAATTTTAAATGAGTTCTTGGTAATTCTTGGTAGTTTTACCTATTCGGCACGATATATATATATATATATATATATATATATATATATATATATATATATATATATATATATATATATATATATATATATAGATAGATAGATAGATACATGTTATGTTTCTCAGTGTATATACACTGAGAGGTGTATAGCTCTGTGTATACACAATGAGAGGTATATATACACTGAGAGATGTATGTCTCTCAGTGTATATACACAGTGTATATACTCAGTGTATATACACTGGTAGTTTACACTAATCAGTATTTTAGGTATTAAAGTATTCTTGACAGGTGGTGTATAGTGACATGCAGCCTTGATAGACTTGAAACCCCATTAACCAACCAGCCTCCACCACACTCACCTTTCGTGTAAATTCACGACCGTCTTCAGTCCAGCGTCAGATTAATTTCATTTTTAAGCAGTTCTCTGCACCTCCCTTCAATGACTCGTACGGGTTTAGCCCTTCACATAAATTAAAAATATATATATATACATGGACAACAAGGCAAAAACCGTCCATTTAACTTTTTCAATTTGCCCAAAATTTTGATTCATAAACGAAAATTTAAACCCCAAAAAAAAATTTTACGAAGTTTTTTTTTTTTCCCCCAAAGAGAATTTTTTATTGTGGATTTTATTTTCTTCTTAACTTTCAAAAAAATGTTTTCATTGTTCTTTTTCCTTTTCACTGTAAATTGTTTTTTACATTTCAGAAAGATTTACACATTTACACTTCAAGAAGAGATATCTTACGAGTCTGTATGGACGAGGTAGAGAGAGAGAGAGTGAGAGAAAGAGAGAGAGAAAGAGAGAGAGAGAGATACCTCCTACCAGCACGGCGGTGGAGCCCAGACTGAGTGCCACATTCAGCCTCCCACTGGCACTGTGCCCCAGCTGACAGCTCCTTGTTTCACACAGATGATTTCTCAGTGTATATACAGAGAGGTGTATATCAGTGTATAAACACTGAGAGGTGTATATCAGTGTATATACACTGAGAGGTGTCTCTCAGTGTATATACGCTGGTAGTTTGCATTAATCAGTATTTTAGGTATTAAAGTATTCTTGACTGGTGGTGTACAGGTGACATGCAGCATTAATGACCCTCGTGTAGTAGATAGACTTTAAACCCCATTAACCAACCAACCAGCCTTAATGACCCTCGTGTAGTAGATAGACTTTAAACCCCATTAACCAACCAACCAGCCTTAATGACCCTCGTGTAGTAGATAGACTTTAAACCCCATTAACCAACCAACCAGCCTTAATGCCCCTCTACAACAGTGTACATGACCTACACTATGTCTTCAGTGATTATGCTTATTATTATTATTATTATTATTATTATTATTATTATTATTATTATTATTATTGTTATTATTTTCTTTATTTTGGTATTATTATT
>WNWK01001093.1:0-137500 GCA_009830355.1 Cherax destructor | reverse complement strand
TGGATCGCAACACTGAGTCTCTGAAACAGGAAGCTGGTCGCCCTGTGGTCCTTGGTTTCTATGATGAGTTTTCCACCCAGCTCCTTGAGAAACTTTAGAGCACACTTGCCCCATGCTCCATGGGTCTCCGACCCTATTGGGATGAAGTTATAGCATGAGGGAAGGTCTTCATATTTGCGGGTCTTCTGGGTCTCCCTGTGGCTGGCAGCTCCACCCCTTCGGCTAAGGAGTGTGGCAGGTAGGTGTCTGCCAATGTGGCAGCACAGGTGTAGTCCCAAGCAATCTGCTTACCATCCTTCCAGGGTAGCATGGTGGCTCCATCAGGACGCTTTTGACTTCCATCAGACCTCTGCACTTGGGGTTCCGTTGAGCTGGGCAACGGGCTGTGGCGAGCTTCTCTTTATGATGTCATTGACCTCCTCATGTCTAGCATACTTCCCTTCTGATGTGTGACACACATATATATATATATATATATATATATATATATATATATATATATATATATATATATATATATATATATATATATATATATATATATATATATATATATATATATAATATATATATATATATATATATATATATATATATATATATATATATATATATATATATATATATATATATATATATATATATATATATTGGACCAGTGTGGTACGGTCGGTAAAGCACTGCGTACCTTGTCATGAGGTTCGTAGGTTCGAGTCTCCGTCGGCCAGAGATCAGTGTTTGTGAATATTTCGCCTGCTCTTGCGAATTCCTAGCATATATATATATATATATATATATATATATATATATATATATATATATATATATATATATATATATATATATATATATATATATATATATAATGTGTTCCAGGTGTGTAAACACAACGAATGTAATAAGTCGCCTGAGGGAGACGTTGTTCACTGGGAGACCAAACTTCGCTGGATTATTTTGAGGTATACTGAGGGGCTGTGTTGGGACGGGTCCTAACAGTGACTGGGTCCTAACAGTGCCTGGGTACTAGCAGTACCTGAGTCCTAACAGTGAATGTGTCCTAACAGTGCCTGGGTGCTAACAGTGACTGGGTCCTAACAGTGCCTGGGTACTAGCAGTGCCTGAGTCCTAACAGTGCCTGAGAGTCATACACTTCTCAGTGTATATACCCAGTCATTCACTCTTGGAGTCTACCGTGTGTGCACTTCACTGTTCTCTGTAAGTATGTGACATTATGTGATTAACATGTGTGACATTATGTGATTAACATGTGTGACATTATGTGATTAACATGTGTGACATTATGTGATTAACATGTGATCAAGTCTGTGTATGTGTCAAGGTGAGAGAGAATGTAAATATCGTGGTGGGGAAATTCTTAATTGTGATAGTGGAAATTGTATCTTGTGTTGTATTTTGTGTCTGTTGTATTTTGTGACTATTGTATTTTGTGACTGTTGTATTTTCTGACTGTTGTATTTCTCTACTGGTCTGAAATTGAGACTGTATTAAAATTGTGATGATTTGCCCATTACAGCAGCCGTCTGGAGAGTAGTCAGTGGACCACTGTAGAGTAGTCAGTGGACCACAGGAGAGTAGTCAGTGGACCACAGGAGAGCAGTCAGTGGACCACAGGAGAGCAGTGGACCACAGGAGAGTAGTCAGTGGACCACTGGAAAGTAGTCAGTGGACCACTGGAGAGCAGTCAGTGGACCACAGGAGAGTAGTCAGTGGACCACTGGAAAGTAGTCAGTGGACCACTGGAGAGCAGTCAGTGGACCACAGGAGAGCAGTCAGTGGACCACAGGAGAGCGGTGGACCACCAGACAGGAGTCCCTGGACCACACTAATCAAACTTGGGTATACATCAAACTTTACTCTAAGTTTTACATCATGTCTCAAGTTTGATTCTAAGTCAACTCTCCCAGCCAACCTAACTTAGAGTACTTGAAACTTACTCACAAACTTGACATCTGAGGACACATCCAGAGTACAAGTGATTTGTGGAATTGTGGGATAGAGGAGAGAGAGTGAATATATATGTGTGTATATATATATATATATATATATATATATATATATATATATATATATATATATATATATATATATATATATATATATATATATATATGCAGTAAGTCCTCACTTAACGTCGTTTCAGTATGTCTGGACAGGGAAAAAACAGTTTTTGAGGCGTCTGTAGCCGAGTGGTCTAGAGCGTCACTTGGGGGACCTTGCCAGCCTCCCTAACGTGACTTCGAATCCTGCTGACCTGGACCGCCACTCTCCTGGACCGTCCTGGAGAGGAAAATAGGGGGTGGTGAGAGGGGGGGGGAATTTCTCTGCCACTGTCCAAGAAACCCTTCGGACGCCTTTTTGGCGAAGTTGGTCAGAAATCCCCCGCCAACTTTGGCTAATTGGCGAACTGTTTGGGTGGCTGAGGGGAAAAAATGGCGAGAAAGTTCTGTTAATTCGCCGCTATGGTACTTTACTAGCATGGGGGTACTGTCTAATGCCTGGGTACTGTCCCATGGCTGGGTACTGTCCCATAGCTGGGTACTGTCCCATGGCTGGGTACTGTCTCATGGCTGGGTATTGTCCCATGGCTGGGTACTGTCCCATGGCTGGGTACTGTCCCATGGCTGGGTACTGTCTCATGGCTGGGTACTGTCCCATTGCTGGGTACTGTACCATGGTTGGGTACTGTCCCATGGCTGGGTACTGTCCCATGGCTGGGTACTGCCACATGGTTGGGCTCTATAACCATTATAATCATTATGAAGATATCTATAGACATTATAATCATCATGCAGGTGACTGTTGCAATAATAATCATCACTCAGGTGACTGTTGCAATAATCATCACTCAGGTGACTGTTGCAATAATAATCATCACTCAGGTGACTGTTGCAATAATCATCACTCAGGTGACTGTTGCAATAATAATCATCACTCAGGTGACTGTTGCAATAATCATCACTCAGGTGACTGTTGCAATAATAATCATCACTCAGGTGACTGTTGCAATAATCATCACTCAGGTGACTGTTGCAATAATAATCATCACTCAGGTGAATGTTGCAATAATCATCACTCAGGTGACTGTTGCAATAATCATCATCACTCAGGTGACTGTTGCAATAATAATCATCACTCAGGTGACTGTTGCAATAATCATCATCACTCAGGTGACTGTTGCAATGATAATCATCACTCAGGTGACTGTTGCAATAATAATCATCACTCAGGTGACTGTTGCAATAATCATCATCACTCAGGTGACTGTTGCAATAATAATCATCACTCAGGTGACTGTTGCAATAATCATCATCACTCAGGTGACTGTTGCAATAATAATCATCACTCAGGTGACTGTTGCAATAATAATCATCACTCAGGTGACTGTTGCAATAATAATCATCACTCAGGTGACTGTTGCAATAATAATCATCACTCAGGTGACTGTTGCAATAATAATCATCACTCAGGTGACTGTTGCAATAATAATCATCACTCAGGTGACTGTTGCAATAATCATCATCACTCAGGTGACTGTTGCAATAATAATCATCACTCAGGTGACTGTTGCAATAATAATCATCACTCAGGTGACTGTTGCAATAATAATCATCACTCAGGTGACTGTTGCAATAATAATCATCACTCAGGTGACTGTTGCAATAATAATCATCACTAAGGTGACTGTTGCAATAATAATCATCACTCAGGTGACTGTTGCAATAATAATCATCACTCAGGTGGCTGTTGCAATAATAATCATCACTCAGGTGACTGTTGCAATAATAATCATCACTCAGGTGACTGTTGCAATAATAATCATCACTCAGGTGACTGTTGCAATAATAATCATTGCTTTTACTCTCGCACATTTCCACTCTGCAATGTTTTTCTGCCTTAAATTCCACTGTTTGTCTGACGCTCCAAAGTGTGAGTGTGTGTGTATGTACTCACCAATTTGTGGTTGCAGGGGCCGAGTCACAGCTCCCGGCCCCGTCTCTTTGCTGGTCGCTAGTGTGTGTGTGTGCGTATATGTACGCTAGAAAAACAGTGGAGGTAAAATCATGGCGTCTGCAGTCGACATGAAGCAAATTGATTCCGTCACACAGAAAAGACAATACTTTTATTATATATACAATTCTCTACAGAGCTTTGACCCATGACTGGCTCGCAGACTTGCTTGTGTGTACTCACCTAGTTGTGGTTGCAGGGGTCGAGTCATAGCTCCTGGCCCCGCCTCTTCACTGGCCGCTACTAGGTCATTCTTCCTGCCCCATGAGCTTTATCATACCTCTTCTTAAAACCATGAATGGATCCTGCCTCCACTATATCGCTTCCCAAACTATTCCACTTCCAGAATGCTGTGTGTATATATATATATATATATATATATATATATATATATATATATATAATCGCAAACAGGTGATACAAGATGCAAAACAAAAACAGCTGTAAGTCTTTTGTGTTGCAATCAATCTTTTAAGAAGTTTCGGACTGTTAAAAACATCTTGATAAAGAATTCTCCACAACATTGTGTTGGAGGACACAAATATTCCATATGAACTGCCCAGGAATCAAATGCGATTTTGAGCCTGCTTATTGGTCGGAAGCCAGAGCCATTGTGCCTTGTTCCACTTGGTTTGAATGGAATATTGCAGAATTGGCAATTATAAAACATGATAAAAGTTCATTATATAATAGTAGTAGCGTCTTATTCAAATTAGACTTGTTTATAGTTGAGGTTATCACACATAGTTTAAAACCGGACTATACGGACACCATGGACTATCTCAAGTGCTGTAGCGCCATACCCAGGAATTAAGGACTATTTTACTGCTTGTCCTTGATGGTAAGAAAATCATCTGCCTGAGAATCTGGTGGGATAGATAAACAATGGTCATCTTCTTTTGCATAAATCAGCCTTAGACCCATTTTCTAGATGTTCGGAAAATTCCTAAAATAATTTCCGGATATATCTATATTTACAATGTTAAGTATTTTATTTTATATTAAAGTCTGGCCGAATTTTTTATAATTGTCATGTCATTAATGTTATGTTCGTTAGGTTATTTCTACAATATGAGTGCTTGTGTACTGGCTGTCTTATAATGCTTTAATATTCAATATTTCTGGCACGGGACTGGGCACTGGGCACTGGGCACTGGATATTGGTACGCCTGGGGCACTTATCTTCTACTGTTTCCCTCTTCCCTCGTTCGAGCAGAGACTCTTCCTCTGAACGTATTTGCTTGGACTTCCTCCTCTTTTCTGCAACTTTGCAAGCTTTGCAACTCTAAAGGCCTAGAGCTATCATTCAACTATCCCTGTCACTTGTTCGCGATTATTGCATATGCTTCACCGTAAACACTTGGTCTACACACCCCCTACCCTTCCTAAAGCCTCCTTGTTCATCCGTGATTCTGCTCTCTGTCTTACCCATAATTCTTTCAATAATAAAGCTACCACACACTTTACCTGCTATAATCAACAGGCTTATTTCCCTATATTTTTTACATCCTTTTGTCCCCTTTGCCTTTATACAAAGGTACTATGCATGCTCTCTGCCAGTCCCTAGGTACCTTACCCTCTTTCATACATTTATTAAATAAAAGCACCAACCACTCCAAAACTATATCCCCACCTGCTTTTAACAATTCTCTCTATATCCCATCAGTCCCAGCTGTTTTACCCCCTTTCATTCTACCCACCCCAATGCTCACACTGCCTCACACACCTCCCCACACTCACATCTGACTCTTCCTCACTCCTAACACATGTTATACCTCCCTGTTCAATGCACGTAATCACTACGCCTCCCTCTCTTCATTAACACTTTACAGCTCCTCAAAATATTCCCGCCATCTTCCCAATACCTTCAACACTAAATCCATTTCTTCCCTAGACTCTCAACTTACTCCAGAATTTTTTTCTTATACTCAGCAAAAAAAAATATTCGTAAAACCTCACCCACTCTTTCCCGACCTCTCATTTTTGCACTCTCTCTTCACTCTCTTAATCTTCCTTTAACTCTCCACACACTCTGCCCTCCGTTTATCACCTCTACATTGTATAAAGCTTTCACATGAGAACTTTTACTGCCCTAATACACTCTTTACCTCGCCATTCCACAACACACATACACACACACACACACAATATATATATATATATATATATATATATATATATATATATATATATATATATATATATATATATATATATATATATATATATATATCAAGACAACCACTATGAAAAATAGAAGAATTCAAGCGCTTTCGTGACTACTCACATAGTTCCTTGATAATGTGAGTAGTCACGAAAGCGCTTGAATTCTCAATTTTTAATAGTGGTTGTCTTGCATATTTTGATATCACCTGTTTATTGTGATGTTTTTGCATATATATATATATATATATATATATATATATATATATATATATATATATATATATATATATATATATATATAATATGAATGTGTGTGTTCCTAAAAGTTGACAGTAATTCATGATATATAATCAGTTTCGTTGTAATGACAGATGATGGTGGTAATTTGTAGTGTAAAGCACTAATGACCAATTGTTTTGTCATTCAGAGAGAGAGAGAGAGAGAGAGAGAGAGAGAGGAGAGAGAGAGAGAGAGAGAGGGAGAGGGAGAGGGAGAGAGAGAGAGAGATAGGGTATTCATCAGAGGGGTTGTGTTATTCTCACACCAGTGATCATGAACCAGGTCGTCACGACTTCTCCACAACACAACATTACCCTCCCCACCATCACTATCATCCTCTAGTCCTTCACCACAACATTACCCTCCCCCACCATCACTATCATCATCTAGTCCTTCACCACAACATTACCCTCCCCCACCATCACTATCATCATCTAGTCCTTCACCACAACATTACCTCCCCACCATCACTATCATCATCTAGTCATTCACAACAACATTACCCTCCCCCACCATCACTATCATCATCTAGACCTTCACCACAACATTACCCTCCCCCACCATCACTATCATCATCTAGACCTTCATCACAACATTACCCTCCCACCATCACTATCATCATCTAGACCTTCACCACAACATTACCCTCCCCCACCATCACTATCATCATCTAGACCTTCACCACAACATTACCCTCCCCCACCATCACTATCATCATCTAGACCTTCACCACAACATTACCCTCCCCCACCATCACTATCATCATCTAGACCTTCACCACAACATTACCCTCCCCATCATCACTATCATCATCTAGTCCTTCACATTGCCAGAAATTTATAAAAAAAAAAAAAAAAAAAAAAGACAGAACCACTAAACTATATAAACTTCGGGTAAATTTTAAAAATAAACTACTTTTAAAATTTCTTTTTGGGGTAAATCCTGCCCCCTGATAAAACTACTATGAAAAAATAGTATTTTTATTTTCCCGCTATATAAAGCACAGTGGAGGTGAACAAAAAATAATCCTCTATGAATGTTTCCAGATTTTACTTTTTAGATTTTTTATGCGATCGTGTACAGAGGGGAGAAATTATATATTTTTTTTTTAATGTTGATGTTATTAAAGATATATTTTTTTCATTTATGTTAATGTAAAAATTAATAAATTTTGTACCAAAAGAACCTTAGAAAACTTACCTAACCTTATTATAACAAGTGTAATTTAATTTAGCCTAACCCAACTAAATATATTTTAGATGAGTTTGCAATAATTTAATAATAAACACAATGAAATATATTTTTTTCGTTAGGTTCAGAATGATTTTTGTGAAATATTTGCATACACAAATTTTCACTTGTCTTATTCGGCAAGAAGAGCGTTGCTATTTAAGCTAAGGTCGCAAGTTTTACCTATTCTGCACGATATATATATATATTTGCTATTATTTTTCATTCTCTCTGTTAGGTTACCTGTTATTGGAGTAGCAGTCTTGTACCTGTTGTTAGTATAACAGTCTTGTAACTGTTGTTAGTGTAACAGTCTTGTAACTGTTGTTAGTGTAACAGTCTTGTAGCTGTTGTTAGTGTAACAGTCTTGTACCTGTTGTTAGTATAACAGTCTTGTAACTGTTGTTAGTGTAACAGTCTTGTAACTGTTGTTAGTGTAACAGTCTTGTAACTGTTGTTAGTGTAACAGTCTTGTAACTGTTGTTAGTGTAACAGTCTTGTAACTGTTGTTAGTGTAACAGTCGTGTAACTGTTGTTAGTGTAACAGTCTTGTAACTGTTGTTAGTGTAACAGTCTTGTAACTGTTGTTAGTGTAACAGTCTTGTAACTGTTGTTAGTGTAACAGTCTTGTAACTGTTGTTAGTGTAACAGTCTTGTAACTGTTGTTAGTGTAACAGTCTTGTACCTGTTGTTAGTGTAACAGTCTTGTACCTGTTGTTAGTGTAACAGTCTTGTAACTGTTGTTAGTGTAACAGTCTTGTAACTGTTGTTAGTGTAACAGTCTTGTAACTGTTGTTAGTGTAACAGTCTTGTAACTGTTGTTAGTGTAACAGTCTTGTAACTGTTGTTAGTGTAACAGTCTTGTACCTGTTGTTAGTGTAACAGTCTTGTAACTGTTGTTGGTGTAACAGTCTTGTAACTGTTGTTAGTGTAACAGTCTTGTAACTGTTGTTAGTGTAACAGTCTTGTAACTGTTGTTAGTGTAACAGTCGTGTAACTGTTGTTAGTGTAACAGTCTTGTAACTGTTGTTAGTGTAACAGTCTTGTAACTGTTGTTAGTGTAACAGTCTTGTAACTGTTGTTAGTGTAACAGTCTTGTAACTGTTGTTAGTGTAACAGTCTTGTAACTGTTGTTAGTGTAACAGTCTTGTAACTGTTGTTAGTGTAACAGTCTTGTAACTGTTGTTAGTGTAACAGTCTTGTAACTGTTGTTAGTGTAACAGTCTTGTAACTGTTGTTAGTGTAACAGTCTTGTACCTGTTGTTAGTGTAACAGTCTTGTAACTGTTGTTAGTGTAACAGTCTTGTAACTGTTGTTAGTGTAACAGTCTTGTAACTGTTGTTAGTGTAACAGTCTTGTAACTGTTGTTAGTGTAACAGTCTTGTAACTGTTGTTAGTGTAACAGTCTTGTAACTGTTGTTAGTGTAACAGTCTTGTACCTGTTGTTAGTGTAACAGTCTTGTAACTGTTGTTAGTGTAACAGTCTTGTAACTGTTGTTAGTGTAACAGTCTTGTAACTGTTGTTAGTGTAACAGTCTTGTAACTGTTGTTAGTGTAACAGTCTTGTAACTGTTGTTAGTGTAACAGTCTTAACTGTTGTTAGTGTAACAGTCTTGTAACTGTTGTTAGTGTAACAGTCTTGTAACTGTTGTTAGTGTAACAGTCTTGTAACTGTTGTTAGTGTAACAGTCTTGTAACTGTTGTTAGTGTAACAGTCTTGTAACTGTTGTTAGTGTAACAGTCTTGTAACTGTTGTTAGTGTAACAGTCTTGTAACTGTTAGTGTAACAGTCTTGTAACTGTTGTTAGTGTAACAGTCTTGTAACTGTTGTTAGTGTAACAGTCTTGTAACTGTTGTTAGTGTAACAGTCTTGTAACTGTTGTTAGTGTAACAGTCAGTCTTGTAACTGTTGTTAGTGTAACAGTCAGTCTTGTAACTGTTGTTAGTGTAACAGTCAGTCTTGTACCTCCTGTTAGTCACCTGTGGACATCATTACCATACTCTCACCTGTGTACACACGTGAATTACGGTAACTCTCGGGGAAGTTCAGCTTCCCAAGCTTCACTCTACCTAAATAAACACATTTCCCAAGCTTGAATGTTACATAAATAGGATACATTTCCAAAGCTTAAAGTTTACTTAATTGGGCTATAATTCCCAAGCCATAATATTTTATTTAGGTTCGCCTGCAGCTTGATCAAGCTTGATCAAGCTTGATCAAGCTTGATCAAGCGGGCGAAACGTTGCCTGAATTACAGTCACAAGCTTGACGTTAATTATTTTTAAAATTACTTTAGCATTATTTCCTTAAAATTAATATTATCGTTCTTAAAATATCTTTTAAGAATCCCTAAAATAGATTTGTCTATCATCAACAGTGTTGACTTATCTATCAGTGTGTCTTAACTAACCTATTTCTCCTTCAGTAATTTATTATTATTATTATTATTATTATTATTATTATTATTGTTGTTGTTGTTGTTGCTGGTGTTATTATAATTATTATTATTATTATTATTATTATTAGTATTAGTATTATTATTGTTTTTATTGTTATTATTAATATTATCATCATTATTATTATTATTATTATTATTATTATTATTATTATTACAATTAGTAGTAGTAGTAGTAGTAATAGTAGAAGCGCTAAAGCAGTAGGGGTCATACGGCAACTAAAGAATGAGAGACAGTCAGATGCAATCTCTGGAAGTTGATGCAAGATCCAATTCCTTGGATCAAGAGCCCAACACCTACACCAAGGCACCCCATCACCTTGAAGCGCCAGGAACTCCCCCATACCACGTCGTACTCAACGACCCACGTCGCCAAGACGACCCATTAGACGACACTAACGACCCATTACCAAGACTATGATGGTCGCTGCTTGAGTCGTCCTCGTAGCTTCCAAGGTCCACCTTGGGTCGTCCCAGGGTCGTATTGTCGTCTCATAACGCGAATCACACCACCACTAATGGTCCAATTATACGACCTAGGTCGTTGGAACGACCCTGAGAGCGAATTTGAGTAATTAAGCAGAGAAGTGTCCATCAGGGGTCACAACTCTCTTCTCATTTCTCTTTCAGGAAGAGTGAAGTGATTAGTAAACGGAGAGTCGAGCCTGCAAGGCTCTCTCACAGCTTTAGCAATCCTTTCACGAGAGATCTGATTTTATATATATATATATATATATATATATATATATATATATATATATATATATATATATGTGTGTGTGTGTGTGTGTGTGTGTGTGTGTGTGTGTGTGAGAGAGAGAGAGAGAGAGGGAGAGAGAGAGTGAGAGAGAGAGTAAAATACAATAACTCTCTCATCTTCGCTATATTGTGTAACTGTCCAACTTTTGTCGGATAAAGACGGAAGGGAAAAGAAAAAAAGAAGTCCGCCATCCGTAAAAGAATGAGCGGGAATCGTCAACAACACGAAACAATTCCTCCAGGAAAAAAAAAAACATAAAAATTTACAAGTCCCAGAAAAAGTGAGGATGCTCTGAATTTGCCCCGGGGCCAGGAGGAAATCCTGATGAATTATATTTGTCATAAAGATTTTACGAGTCAGCTGTCTGGCTAATCCTTCCTGTCTACCCCCCCCCCCAAACACCCCAAGTTCAACCCCCCTCCCCAAACTCTCACCACATCGTTCTCAAAAGTTTCCCCATCCTCTTTCCCATGGTGTTTCTCGAGCAGAGTTCACATCCATCTGAAGGACGGACTCTCATGCACAGTTCACATCCATTTGTGTGTACTCACCTATTTGTGATTACATGGGGTCGATTCATATCTCCTGGCCCCGATTCTTCACTGGTTACTACTACGAGGTATGATAAAGCTCCAGGAGCTTTATCATACCTCGTCTTAAAACTATGAATGGTTCCTGCCTCCACTATGTCACTTGCCAGATTATTCCACTTCCTGACAACTCTATGACTAAATAAATACTTCCTAACATCCCTTTGATTCATCTGAGTCTTCAACTTCCAACCAACTGTGACCCTTTGTTGCTGTGTCTCATCTCTGGGACATCCTGTCTCTGCCCACCTTGTCAATTCCTCTCAGTATTTTATATGTCTTTATCATATCCCCCCTATCTCTCAGGTTCTCCAGTGTCGTCAGGTTGGTTTCCCTTAACTTCTCCTCGTGGGACATGCCTCTTAGCTCTGGAACTAGTCTTGTTGCAAACCTTTGCACTTTCTCTAATTTCTTGATATGCTTGACCAGGTGTGGGTTCCAAACTGTTGCTGCATACTCCAGTATGGGCCTGACGTGCACGGTGTACAGTGCCTTGAACGATTCCTTACTGAGGTATCGGAACACTATTCTCAGTTTGAAAGGCGCCCATATGCTGCAGCATTTATCTGGTTTATATGTGCTTCCGGAGACGTGCTCGGTGTTATACTCACCCAAAGATCCTTTTCCTTGAGTGAGGTATGCAGTCTTTGGCCACCTAGCTTATACTCTGTCTGCGGTCTTCTTTGCCCTTCCCCGATCTTCATAACTTTGCATTTCCCGGGGTTAAATTCGAGGAGCCAGTTGTTGGACCAGGCTTGTAGCCTGTTCAGGTCTCTTTGTAGTCCTGCCTGGTCCTCATCCTATTTAATTCTCCTCATTAACTTCACATCATCTGCAAACAGGTACACTTCAGAGTCTATCCCTTCCGTCATGTCATTCACATATACCAAAAATAGCACTGGTCCTAGTACTGACCCCTGTGGAAGCCCGCTCGTCACAGGCGCCCACTCCGACACCTCTTCACGTACCATGACTCGTTGTTGTCTCCCTGTCAGGTATTCTCTGATCCATTGCAATGTCCTTCCTGGTATGCATGCGTGATCCTCTAGCTTTAGCACTAATCTCTTGTGAGGAACTGTGTCGAAGACCTTCTTGCAGTCCAAGAAAATGCAATCTACCCACCCCTCTCTCTCGTGTCTTACTTCTGTTAACTTGTCATAAAACTCCAGTAAGTTTGTGACACATGATTTTTTCCCTGAATCCGTGCTGGTTGTCGTTTACGAGCTTGTTCCGTTGTAGGTGCTCCACCACTCTCCTCCTGATGATCTTCTCCATCACTTTACATGTGGTTGCGTGTATGTATGTGTGTGTGCGCATTTCAGTAAACATACATCCCATAACAAACACGTCAATTACAACAAACCATCAACTTCTAACACAACTTATCAAACAACCTGCTAAACAAACAACTTTACTAAGGACACACAACTCAAACAACACCCCCACCACCACAACCCCTCTCCTGCCCCACCACAACCCCCCTCCTGCCCCACAACACCCTCACAACCTCCTCCTCCACAACACTCGTTCCAGACCACAATACGGATTCCAGTCACCGCATTTTTCCAGAGCAAAAGTGAATTTACCGAAGTAAGAATTCAAATTTCCTCTGCTGGCATATCGACCAGGCCTAAGAAATCACTGGGTGGAGGTTTCACTGAGGGTAAAGCCGCTGAGGTGGAATCCTCAACGAGGAATCATGATTGGGAATCCTTCAACGGGAATCCTTGGCAAAACTGGTGAGGTTGAATCCTAAATGAAAGTTCAGGATTGGGAATTTATGCTCTGCAATCCTTCAACGGGAATCCTTCAACGGGAATCCTTCAACGGGAAAGCTTCAACGGAAATCTTTGATCGGGAATCCTTCAGTGCGAATCCTTGAACAAGAAACCTTCAACGGCAAACTTCAAAGGGAACCCTTGAACGGAATCCTTCAACGGGAATCCTTCAACGGGAATCCTTCAACGGGAATCCTACAACGGGTATCTTTCAACGGGAAATCTTCAACGGGAAACCCTCAACAGGAAGCCACCGTCATCGGGAGGGATCGGGAGTGCCGTGATGGTAGTGGCTGAGATATACGAAGGTGGCGCCTCCTCGTTCTTTTAAGATCTGTTTACAAGTCATCTCTTACCTGTTTTTATCTGTTATCAGTATGTTATGTTCAGCAGTTCCTCTCCCTCCTCCACCTCTTATCACCTCCCTGCCTCTCCCCCTTCCTCTTTGCTGCCTCTACCTCATATATATATATATATATATATATATATATATAACACAAACTATGAAAAAAAAGGGGGGGGCCGCAAATGCTATCATCGTAAAAGCAATTTTAAAATTTATGCCCTAATTGTTTTTGGTCCCTTTAATACACCAAAATTGTAGCGGGTGCCTTCGTAAAAAAGGCGATAATAATATTTTTCAAATTCAATTAAGGAAAGCGCCTACCAGGGTTTTTTCCCCTGCCTATATTCTAATGCAATTTTCTAAATGTATTTTGTACCTCCTTTTCTCTTTGTTCTGTTGTATATATATATATATATATATATATATATATATATATATATATATATATATATTTTTAATAATAATCACTGAGTACCATTGAGTACCAATGAGTACCACTGAGTACTACTGAATATAACTGAATACCACTGAGTACCATTGAGTACCAATGAGTACCACCGAGTACCACTGAATACCAATTAGTATCACCGAGTACCACTGAGTACCATTGAGTACCACTGAGTACCAATGAGTACCACTGAGTACCATTCCTGAGTACTGACAAGTTGTTCAGGAATATTTCCTGATGTGTTATGGACTCTCTCCATAGATTATTTTCTTTGAAAGAGGTGAGGACACAAGGGCGGAAGAGCGTCCTCTGAGGAGAGGAGATTCGCCTCTATGGTACACTGATGGAAGGACGCTTTTCTTGAGTTGTGTTTGGTGTTGTTTGCGCCTTGTGAACCGCGGGTCTCTGTGTTTACAAACACTTCAGTTTTGGTTGGGAAAAAAGGTTGTAAATCTGTCTCTGTCTGTCTGTCTGTCTGTCTGTCTCTCTCTCTCTCTCTCTCTCTCTGTCTCTCTCTGTCTCCCTCTCTCTCTCCGTCTCTAACACACCTAATTGATTACCTGTGATTCCTTAATTAGACTTGATAATGAGGGCAATCAGGTGTGTGTGTGAGAGAGAGAGAGAGAGAGAGAGAGAGAGAAGAGAGAGCAGACTCTATCAAGTAAGATATCTCACAGTGAAGGATTGACCCACCGTCCGGCTACAAGCTGTTGTTGTTGTTGTTGCTGCTGCTGCTGCTGTTGCCACCAGGCTTCTGACCAACCAGGCTGTTGATGAGCGCTAAGTCTGGGACCGAGCAACAATCATCATTTATCATCAGTCATCATTATCATCATCAATCATTATTATCATCATCTTCACTCCAATATTCCACTCTCACTCACTTACAAGTATTCAATAGTAACTTATAAAGGGCAAAAATACCTGTTCATCAATAGTAGTAGTATTAGTAGTAGTAATATTAGTAGTAGTAATATTGGTAGTAGTAGTAATAGTAGTAGTAGTAATATTAGTAGTAGTAATATTAGTAGTAGTAGTTATAGTAGTAATAGTTATAGTAGTAGTAGTAATATTAGTAGTAGTAATTTAAGCAGTAGTAGTTATAGTAGTAGTAGTAATATTAGTAGTAGTAATATTAGCAGTAGTAGTTATAGTAGTAGTAGTAGTAATAGTAGTAGTAACAGTAGTAGTAGTAGTAGTAATGGTAATATTGTCTGAGAGTAGTTATAATTATACCAATGCTCTTGTATGGGTGTGAGGCATTGTTTGTGAATGTTGCAACGAGGAGAAGGCTGGAGGCAGTGGAGATGTCATGTCTGAGGTCAATGTGTGGTGTGAATATAATGTAGAGAATTCGTAGTTTGGAGATTAGGAGGAGGTGCGGGGTTACCAAAACTATTATCCAGAGGGCTGAGGAGGGGTTGTTGAGGTGGTTTGGATATGTAGACAGGTTGGAACGAAATAGAATGACTTCGAGAGTGTATAAATGCGTAGTAGAGGGAAGGCAGGGTAGAGGTCGGCCTAGGAAAGGTTGGAGGGAGGGGGTAATGGAGGTTTTGTGTGCGAGGGGCTTGGACTTCCAGCAAACATGCGTGAGCGTGTTAGATAGGAGCGAATGGAGACAAATGGTTTTTAATACTTGACGTGCTGTTGGAGTGTGAGCAAAGTAACATTTATGAAGGGATTCAGGGAAACCGGCAGGCCGGACTTGAGTCCTGGAGATGGGAAGTACAGTGTCTGCACTCTGAAGGAGGGGTGTTAATGTTGCAGCTTTATAACTGTAGTGTAAGCGCCTCTGGCAAGACAGTGATGGAGTGAATGATGAAAGTTTTTTTTCTTTTTCGGGCCACCCTGCCTTGGTGGGGGAAGGCCAGTGTGTTAATAAAAAAATATTATTTCTGTTATCATTATTTTATTATAATAATAATAATATTATTATTATTCATGGAAATCGGTGGAGTCTTAGGCACTGGAACTCAATAGGCTCAATTCTAGAGAAGCGTAACCCTAATTCTTAGAGTCTAGAGGCCTAGGCTCCTTGAATCTCTAGAGGCCTAGACTCTTTGAATCCAGAGGCCTAAACTCCTTGAATCTAGAGGCCTAAACTCCTTGAATCTAGGGACTTATACTCATTGAATCTAGAGGCCTAGACTCCTTGAATCTAGAGGCTTAAACTCCTTGAATCTAGGGGCTTAAACTCCTTGAATCTAGAGGCTTAAACTCCTTGAATCTAGAGGCTTAAACTCCTTGAATCTAGAGGCTTAAACTCCTTGAATCTAGAGGCTTAAACTCCTTGAATCTAGAGGCTTAAACTCCTTGAATCTAGAGGCCTAGACTCTTTGAATCTAGAGGCCTAGACTCCTTGAATCTAGAGGCCTAGACTCCTTGAATCTATGCATCTAAGGGGATGGAAGTGCACACGTGGGATGTAAATACAGTTCCTGTGAGAGGGACAGACGGAGGCAGGAGAACAGAAGGCAAAAAGTTATCCAAAGCCTCTTACTGCTGGTGTGTGTTCGTTGTTTAAATGTTGCTCCTACAGACGAAGGAGGAGCTGGAGAAGGAGGAGGAGCTGGAGGAGAAGGAACTGGAGGAGGAGGAGGAGGAGATTATATCTCTTTTTGTTTTAGCTTTGTGTCTCTGTACAGGGAGGAGAATTTTCCCTTCGTCTGTTGTTGTCTTCACAGGAGTCGTCACAGCAGAAGGCGTAGGAGGAACAGGAGTCCTCCGCCTGTGTTGGTGCCTACATATGATGCTGGCGCAGCAGGAGTGGCAGCAGGAACAGCAGTAGCAGGAGGAGGGGAAGCTCAAAGAAGGAAGGAGACACTGGTACTTCATGTTATTCTATACCTTCCCTTTGGTGCAGAGTGGATGAGTGGATGGTGTTCTGGCAGCTCGGTGCTGGAGTGGATGACCTGGAGGATTTTTCAGGGAACCAGGAGGACCTGGAATACTAGTGGGACTTATCAGGGGACCTGGGAGAGCTGAAGACACCAGGAAGGGGCAACACGTCTAGCCTCCTAGCATCACATCTAGCCTCTTAGCCTCCTAGCCTCCTAGCAAAACATCTAGGCTACAAACACCAACTTAAGATCTACTGAACAATAAGGTCTTATAGAGACTGGAGGTCTTAATGTCAACTTCTTGAGTCTTTGTCTTGTTTCCTCTATAATTATCTCTAAAATATATATCCTCTTCTTTTCCTCCTCTTCTTCTTCTTCTTTCTCCTCCTCAGACAAAGAGAGCAGTGAGGAGGGACCGAGGAGGCATGTTTAGCAACATTGTGCCCCTCTCTTCTACTCTCACCTCAACCTCCACCTCCTCCTCAGACCTGAAAGAAAGCAGGAGGTGAAAGACTCTCTCTCTCTCTTCTCTTCTCTCTCTCTCTCTCTCTCTCTCTCTCTCTCTCTCTCTCACACACACACACACACACACCACTGCTCATATAGTTAACTTAAATATATAATTACATACATATAACAGGAAATAATCCCAAATAGATAACGACCAGATAGACAAACAGAAACAGAGAACACAGGTAAACACACAAACAGGTAAACACTTTGCTAACTAGTAAACAGGTACCCGCGTACCTGTTCAAGAGGACCACGACAAAGGTTTGGTCCGGGTTAGCGAAGGCAGTGACCTGGATGACCTGGAGGTCACTACAGGTCACATCCAACCTCTCAGCACCAGCCTGCACGAACTTGGAGAAGTGACCCAGAGCGTAGAACATTGGGTTCTTGTAGAACTCGTCCGTCTCCTGGACACAGGTCAAAGGTCAGACATAAGCTAACACAGGTCAAAGGTCAGAAATAAGAAGCTGATACAGGTCAAAGGTCAGAGATAAGGAGCTGACACAGGTCAGAGATAAGGAGCTGACACAGGTCAGAGATAAGGAGCTGACACAGGTCAATGGTCAGAGATAAGGAGCTGACAGGTCATTTTCTTATAATGATATACTACACAAAACTAAACAAAAAACGTTAAGTGAAATTGCGTGTGTGTGTGTGTGTGTGTGTGTTAGTTAGTTACCATTTTGTCCTAGGCACATGTCGATTTGACACTAGGCCTGTTGTATGTATGTGTGTGAGTGTGTGTGTGTAAGGAAACACTTCGAAATGTTTCCGCCCCGTCGGGAATAGAACCCGGGTCCTCCGTGCGTGAAGCGAGAGCTTTACCACTAGGCCACCGGGGCTGTGTATGTGTGTATGTGTGTATATATGTGTATATGTGTGTGTATATGTGTGTATATGAGTGTATATGTGTGTATATGTGTGTATGTGTGTATATGTGTGTATATGTGTGTATGTGTGTATATGTGTGTATATGTGTGTATGTGTGTATATGTGTGTATATGTGTATATATGTGTGTATGTGTTAGTTACCATTTTGTCCTAGGCACATGTCGATTAGACACTAGGCCTGTTGTGTGTGTGTGTGTGTGTGTAAGGAAACACTTCGAAATGTTTCCGCCCCGCCGGGAATTGTGTGTATGTGTATATATATGTGTGTGTACGTGTGTGTGTACATGTGTGTGTACGTGTGCATGTGCATGTGTACGCGTGTGCATGTGTACGCGTGTGCATGTGTACGCGTGTATGCATGTATGTGTGTGTGTACGCATGTATGTGTGTGTGTACGCATGTATGTGTGTGTGTACGCATGTATGTGTACGTGTGTATTTTGTGTTTTTTGCATGTGCATGCAAGTAACTTTTTTATTGCATCAATAATATATTTTATTTGGGACGGAATGTATTAATACAGCTCTGTACCCTAAATGTAGAAACCATTCTTACTGCTCCTCAAAGCCACAGATTAACAAAACTGTAACACCTTCATTAGTATCACTCTTCACATTCCTTGAAATAAATATTTATACCTAGGCCCTTCCATTTTCTCTTAGCATGTATTAATAAATTATATACTCATACCAGCTGCTACATTTGAGTAATAATTTTGATACCTTACCAGCTGCACACACACTAGGGCAGGGGTTCTTAACCATTTAAGAAAGTGAATAATTTTTTGCCTTTAGTTCTTTCCTGCTACTTCGAAATTTTTTTGTAAAAATTGTTTTCTGTGGAAGTTAAATTTTTAACATATTTTCTATGAAAACAAATTAAAAATGCAAGTATTTTGCTTTGAGACTGCAATGTCAAATTCTGCATTAAAATTAGCTTTTTAGATATCCTGACTTTTTCAGTGAAAAGTGCAATATGGCATGCTAGAGTAATCTGAAAGCATTATTGTTTGTGTATATACGTGCATTTTTCTGAATAGGGGATCAATAATATTCATTAGATTCTCCAAGTACATGACCCAAGAAAAAGGTTAAGAATCCCTGTACCTGGAAGATTATAAATCAGCCTTACCTGAGTTTAATCCAAACTTACACAACCTGTCAGCATAAATCATTATCTTCGTAAAATCAGTGCTCTACTCCTTTTGCCTCAAGATTCATCCATTAACCGATTTCATAATTTCTTAAATCCAAAGTAAGTACTGTGGTTCCAACCAAACAACACATGAATTATGTACACCAATTCACCAGAGTGGTCAACACAGCACATGATATGTAAACAAAACCAGCTCCTCCAGGTTTTAAGTGGTAAAATATTTCACTACTTTTTTCTTTAAAACTTAATGGATATGAATGACAACCCATAGTTATGTGATAATTGCAACACTAGTAATGATTAGATTCTACAAAAAATTGGAAAGCATACAAGATAGTTTCACTACCTCAAAGGTAATATATATACAATATATATTATAGATAGAGGAAAATAATGCTTACTAACAAGTTAAAGCTGAACTGAATAAATTATTTTAAATCAGCAACTGTGGTTCATAAAAATTTTGGAATGTAACAATCCTAAACAAATGTCTTTCACAAAATATTAAGAAGAAAAACTACCCTAGAAAAATGAAACTGTTCCATTGCTGGACACCAAAGGTGATACACTGCCCAATATCAGAAATTATGAACCACCTCAGAATGTAAATGATAATGGCACAGAGACAGGCATCCAGTTGGTGGGAGGGAGGGAACGGAGATGAGAGGAGTGACTGTGTGTGTGTGACTGTGTGTGTGTGTGACTGTGTGTGTGTGTGACTGTGTGTGTGTGACTGTGTGTGTGTGAGACTGTTTGTATGATTGTGAGTGATTGTAGTGTGAGAGTGAGAGACTGAGACAGAGAGATTGAGAGAGAGATTAAGAGCAAGTTTGAGAGTGCAATAGTGTGAGAAAGCGAGTGTGAGAGTGAGTGTGAGAGTGAGTGTGAGAGTAAGTGTGAGAGTAAGTGTGAGAGTTAAGTGTGAGAGTTAAGTGTGAGAGTGTGTGTGTGTGTGTGTGAGAGAGTGAATGTGAGAGTGAGTGTTAGTTTGAGAGCATATACATAATTATTTGAAGTTTGTGAGTGTAATTACTTACCTCTCTGTAGTATCTGCATGTGTGCGCTTGCTTAAAGTCAGGGATACACAACTGGCAGCCCAAGAGTTCTACGTGGATTAAAAAGAGGTACTGTAGTACAATTGTGACTTGTGTATTCTGTTTGCTGCTACCGCCTCTTCGTCTAGTCACTACACAAAGGTGGCAGAGGTAAAAAAATCATATATGGCCACCACTTTGCTACTGTGCTGCCAGCTGTGCATCCTTGTTATAAGAGAACACATTAAGACATTTTCTATTTTTTCACAAAGGCACAATTTTAGCATCATACCTCCAACTTTAACATCAATTATTCCCTGAAAGTAAATATTTCCTTACCAACAAAAAAATCTCTTAAGGCAATGGAATAAGACACATCACATCATCAATAGGCACTTCTTACACCTGCGAATGTGAAATTCTCTTGCTAATGGTAACGCAGCACATTCTGAAAGTGAACTAGGATTCAAACAATTTATCAATGATCATAAAACCAAGACTGCGTGTGTGTGTGTGTGTGTGTGTGTGTGTGTGTGTGTGATATAAGCTAAAGCTCTAAGATAGTTACTAACACAGGTTCTAAGGTAGTTATTAACACAGGTTCTAAGATAGTTATTAACACAGGTTCTAAGATAGTTATTAACACAGGTTCTAAGATAGTTACTAACACAGGTTCTAAGATAGTTACTAACACAGGTTCTAAGATAGTTACTAACACAGGTTCTAAGATAGTTACTAACACAGGTTATAAGATAGTTACTAACACAGGTTCTAAGATAGTTACTAACACAGGTTCTAAGATAGTTACTAACACAGGTTCTAAGATAGTCACTAAAACAGGTTCTAAGATAGTTACTAACACAGGTTCTAAGATAGTCTCTAAAACAGACACTAAAGAGATATTAGAACCAGTATAAAGGCAGGATAGAAATATAGTTTACTAATTAGGTACTAAGTAAGTCATCAATCAGTTACCTTGTTAACTATAACGGCGGCATCAACGAAGTTGCTGGCCCAGTTAGGGCCACCTTCCATGTCCAGGGCCAAGTTCCAGTCCACCCAGCCAGTTACCCAGTTGTTCATGTCCTGTATTGAGGAGGGGAGGCTGGTTCTAGTGACATCAATGGCACCTCACAGCACTCTCAGACATCATTGGTACTTCACAGCACTCTCAGACATCAATGGCACCTCACAGCAATCTCAGACATCGTTGGTACTTCACAGCACTCTCAGACATCAATGGTACTTCACAGCACTCTCAGACATCATTGGTACTTCACAGCACTCTCAGACATCATTGGTACTTCACAGCACTCTCAGACATCATTGGTACTTCACAGCACTCTCAGACATCAATGGCACTTCACAGCACTATCAGACATCATTGGTACTTCACAGCACTCTCAGACATCAATGGCACTTCACAGCACTCTCAGACATCATTGGTACTTCACAGCACTCTCAGACATCAATGATACCTCACAGCACTCTCAGTCATCATTGGCACCTCACAGCACTCTCAGACATCAATGGCATTCCACAGCACTCTCAGACATCATTGGCACCTCACAGCACTCTCAGACATCAATGGCACTCCACAGCACTCTCAGACATCATTGGTACTTCACAGCACTCTCAGGCATCATTGGTACTTCACAGCACTCTCAGACATCATTGGTACTTCACAGCACTCTCAGGCATCATTGGTACTTCACAGCACTCTCAGACATCATTGGTACTTCACAGCACTCTCAGACATCAATGGCACCTCACAGCACTCTCAGACATCAATGACCCCTTGTAATCACCTAATACCCGCAACATCCTTTCAACATAGTCAACAAGAGCATCAACGTACATCAATGATGTCATGGGCGTAGTGTTCGAGTCTCTCCCAGGACCCCAGCGCTATGACTGGACCAAATATACCTGTAGAAATACACACGTTATACACAAACAGGATGTATACAGGAGACAGGTATCACGGTATATCGTGAGTATTTGGAACCTAATTTCTCAACACATAGGTCCAGTTTATATAGACTGAGAGTTATACCATGTTTTAGGTAAGATAAGATTTCGTTTGGATTTTTAACCCTGGAGGGTTAGCCAGCCAGGATAACCCAAGAAAGGCAGTGCGTCATCGAGGACTGTCTTATTTACATTGGGGTTCTCAATCTTGTCCCCCAGGATGCCACCCACACCAGTCCACTAACACCCAGGTACCTACTTACTGCTAGGTGAGCGGGACAACAGGTGTAATGAAACACGCCCAGTGTTTCCTTCCGTGCCGGGAATCGAACCACGGACACTCGGCATATTAAGCGAGAGCGTTACCTACTAGGGTGAGGTGCAGCCTTAATGACACTCGTGCAGTAGATAGGTTTTAAACCTACCTTCGCAAGCCTCGGTGGCTAGTATGAAGACATCGGGGAAGAGATGATGAGTTGTGTTGAGGCGATGAGCGGAGGACACCTCATCCCAGTACCAGTGGACGGCAATACCGTCCACATACTGACCAGCGATGCTGTCTGACAGGACCTGTGGGAGGCGCAGGAGCAGGTGAGGCTGGTTCAGAAAGATTGGGGTAGGAAATGAGGGGAGGGGTTGTGTGGGTGGTGGTAGTAGTGAGGGAGGGGGGGTAGATGGTGGTTGTCGTGGTAAACCAGGCTGCCCAGCTCTTGAGGCGTCTGTGGCCCAGTGGTCTAGAGTGTTACTTGGGGAACCTTGCCAGCCTCCCTGACGTGCCTTCGAACTCTGCTGACTGCGTTCTCTCTCTCTCTCTCTCATATATATATATATATATATATATATATATATATATATATATATATATATATATATATATATATATATATATATATTATTAACACATCGGCCGATTCCCACCAAGGCAGGGTGACCCGAAAAGAAAAACTTTCGTCATCATTCACTCCATCACTGTCTTGCCAGAGGGGTGCTTTACACTACAGTTATAAAACTGCAACATTAACACCCCTCCTTCAGAGTGCAGACACTGTACTTCCCATCTCCAGGACTCAAGTCCGGCCTGCCGGTTTCCCTGAATCCCTTCATAAATGTTACTTTGCTCACACTCCAACAGCACGTCAAGTATTAAAAACCATTTGTCTCCATTCACTCCTATCAAATACGCACACGCATGCTTGCTGGAAGTCCAAGCCCCTCGCACACAAAACCTCTTTTACCCCCTCCCTCCAACCTTTCCTAGGCCGACCCCTACCCCGCCTTCCCTCCACTACAGATTTATACACTCTCGAGGTCATTTTGTTTCGTTCCATTCTCTCTACATGTCCGAACCACCTCAACAACCCCTCCTCAGTTCTCTGGATAATAGTTTTGGTAATCCCGAACCTCCTCCTAATTTCCAAACTCCGAATTCTCTGCATTATATTCACACCACACATTGACCTCAGACATGACATCTCCACTGCCTCCAGCCTTCTCCTCGTTGCAACATTCACAACCCATGTCTCACACCCATATAAGAGCGTTGGTATAACTATACTCTCATACATTCCCCTCTTAACTTCCATGGACAAAGTTCTTTGTCTCCACAGACTCCGAAGTGCACCACTCACCTTTTTCCCCTCATCAATTCTATGATTCACCTCATCCTTCATAGACCCATCTGCTGACATGTCCACTCCCAAATATCTGAATACATTTACCTCCTCCATACTTTCTCCCTCCAATCTGATATCCAATCTTTCGTCACCTAATCTTTTTGTTATCCTCATCACCTTACTCTTTCCTATATTCACTTTCAATTTTCTTCTTTTACATACCTTACCAAATTCATCCACCAACCTCTGCAACTTCTCTTCAGAATTTCCCAAAAGCAGTGTCATCAGCAAAAAGCAACTGTGACAACTCCCACTTTGTATTTGATTCTTTGTCTTTTAACCCCACACCTCTTGCCAAGACCCTATATATATATGCAAGAAAACCACTATGAAAAAATAGAAGAATTCCAAGCGCTTTCGTGACTACTCACATTATCAAGGAACTATAACAGGAAACATGACAAGAAGGGCTTATATAAGGGGCACCTCACAGTCACATCACACTAACAAAGACTACACCTCACAGTAGCGTAACATCTCACGACTCTGTGAAGAGGAACATAAGAAAGGACCTGAAACTCTTCCCAAGAATTAAGATTAGTCCAATTTATTATTAAATTCTTCCCAAATTTTATTAATTATAAATGAATCCAATTTATATAAACCAAAAGAAATATTCATATTATTTTCAAAACTGCTTTTAATGAAACATGATTCTATTATATTTCTCTCAACCATGGACTTGCTTGATACAACCTTCTCAGCATTTTGAAAATCAATTGGATGGTTAAAATCTCTCACATGAATAAATAGAGCATTAGAATCTTGTCCAGTTCTAATGCCCTTCTTGTCATGTTTCATAAGAACATAACATAAGAACATAAGAAAGGAGGAACACTGCAGCAGGCCTGTTGGCCCATACTAGGCAGGTCCTTCACAATCCATCCCACTAACCTAATTTTCAATTCTACCCAAGAAATAAGCTTTGAAGATTCTATTAACTCAAGTGCGAGTCCCACTCAAATCCAACCCCTCTCACTCATGAATTTATCCAACCTAAATTTGAAACTACCCAAGGTCATAGCTTCAATGACCCTACTAGGCAGACTGTTCCACTCATCAACTACCCTATTTCCAAACCAATATTTTCCTATATCCTTTCTAAATCTAAACTTATCCAATTTGAATCCATTATTGCGGGTTCTCTGTTGGAGAGATATCCTCAAGACCTTATTTATATCCCCCTTATTAATACCCATCTTCCACTTATATACCTCGATCATGTCTCCCTCATTCTTCGTCTTACAAGTGAATGTAATTTAAGGGTCTTCAATCTTTCTTCATACGGAAGATTTCTAATGCTATGAATTAACTTTGTCATTCGTCGCTGAATGTTTTCTAACGAATTTATATACATTCTGTAAAATGGAGACCAGAACTGAGCTGCATAATCTAGGTGAGGCCTTACTAATGATGTATAAAGCTGTAATATAACCGCTGGACTTCTGTTGCTTACACTTCTTGATATAAATCCCAGTAATCTATTTGCTTTATTTCTTACGCTTAGGCATTGCTGACTTGGTTTGAGGTTGCTGCTTACCATAACCCCAGATCCTTTTCGCATTCTGTACGGCTGAGTTCAACATTATTAAGCTGGTAGGTGCTAGAGTTATGAACATTCCCGAGCTTTAGAACTTTGCATTTATCTACATTAAACTGCATCTGCCATTTTTCTGACCAGGAATTGAGTTTGTCTAAATCCTCCTGAAGTTCCGTGACATCTACGTCTGAATCGATTATCCTACCTATCTTCGTGTCATCAGCGAATTTGCTCATATCACTAGTAATTCCCTCGTCAAGGTCATTTATATATATTATAAACAACAACGGGCCCAAAACCGATCCCTGTGGAACGCCACTTGTTACAGATCCCCACTCAGATTTAACCCCATTAATGCACACCCTATGCTTCCTATTGGTGAGCCATGACTCGATCCATGAAAACACTTTTCCTCCAATGCCGTGAGCAGCCACTTTCTTTAACAGTCTCTGATGTGGTACTCTATCAAAAGCCTTACTAAAATCCAAATAAACGATATCGAATTCTTTATCATGATCAACTGCCTCAAAAGCCTTACTGAAAAAAGTTAATAAATTAGTTAGGCAGGAACGGCCCCTGGTGAATCCATGTTGAGTATCATTAATCAAATTATGCCTATCGAGATGGCTTCTTATGTTATCAGCTATAATCGACTCTAATAATTTGCCTACAATTGAAGTTAGACTTATTGGGCGGTAATTTGATGGTAACGACTTGTCCCCTGCTTTAAAAATAGGAATTACATTAGCCATCTTCCACGTATCAGACACTACACCTGTTTGAAGAGATAGGTTATAGTTCCTTGATAATGTGAGTAGTCACGAAAGCGCTTGGAATTCTTCTATTTTTTCATAGTGGTTTTCTTGCATATTTTGATATCACCTGTTTACTGTGATCTTTTTGCATATATATATATATATATATATATATATATATATATATATATATATATATATATATATATATATATATATATATATATATATAAGTGAGGTGTGAGAGGCAGGTTCTAACCTAATGTGAAGTTCTAGATGTTTACCACCACAGTTCCCAAAACGGCTTCCTGGCTAAGGTACCTTCCATCCCAGACGTCTCAGTACCCAGGACCTCAACAATGAGACCAGCTTTGTCGAGTCATCTACAAAGTTCACACTGAAACTCCAGAAAAGAGGACAAACTATTTTTCGTGGACGTTCTCCTGTGCAGATCTCCCGACAGAAACAACTTTCTCTACAAGGTATATAGGAATCCAACCCTTATGGATCCTCTTATACTTCTGCACGCACCATAACACTCGCAGTGAAAGAGGAGTCGCCGATTTCTTATTGAAGGTCTTTGTTCTCTTAAAGAGGAGTGCACATACGTAACACAAGTCCTGTTTCCTGACAAACGTAACCTAACGTAACCTAACCTAACCTAGCTTACACAGGACTTCAGTTCCCTCTCTTAATTCATTCTGGAGTGCAGGGCCTAGGATCAGGGTCTAGGCTCAGGGTCTAGGCTCAAGCTGTCCTCATTAAAACCCCGATGAAACACTCCACCAAGCAGTTCTTGGTGTTTCCAGACCGGGATGTTGCCAAGAACGCTGGTCAGCGTGTTGCTACAAACAACATCACTATAGCCACCATAGCTACAGGCTCCATCAAGGGCCTCATTAAGTAGCGTAGTCACACACCTCTGACTGCCAGGGCAGGTGTCTACACCAGCCCCTGCGGACACTGTAAGAAGATATATATAGGGAATACTAGCAGGGATCTGTCCGCTTGAGTGATCATCAAGGCGCCTGCAGCGTGAACGACCTAAGCCGGAGGGAAATGTATAAAATACTGACACGATGAAAACAGAGCCTTTATTGACAACGTTTCGCCCACACAGTAGGCTTTTTCAAGTTGATCTGGATGAGCATATATAGAGAGAGCGTAGTGAAATGCAGGGACGACTTAAATAACGTCTTTATATCCTCAACTCATCTGATGAGTTGGAAACAATCACAACTCACCAGTGAACTTCAGAGGTCGAGGGTTCCTGGAAGCCTCATTGATCGCCGTCATCCACACCATGCAACATAAAGCCGGAAACCCCAGCACAACGACAACACTGTCATGTATGATGCTAGACCAGGATCACCACGACGACAACACTGTCATGTATGATACTAGACCAGGATCACCACGACGACAACACTGTCATGTATGATGCTAGACCAGGATCACCACGACGACAACACTGTCATGTATGATACTAGACCAGGATCACCACGACGACAACACTGTCATGTATGATACTAGAACAGGATCACCACGACGACAACACTGTCATGTATGATACTAGACCAGGATCACCACGACGACAACACTGTCATGTATGATACTAGACCAGGATCACCACGACGACAACACTGTCATGTATGATGCTAGACCAGGATCACCACAACGACAACACTGTCATGTATGATACTAGACCACGATCACGATGACGACAACACTGTCATGTATGATACTAGACCAGGATCACCACGACGACAACACTGTCATGAATGATACTAGAACAGGATCACCACGACGACAACACTGTCATGTATGATACTAGAACAGGATCACCACGACGACAACACTGTCATGTATGATACTAGACCAGGATCACCACGACGACAACACTGTCATGTATGATACTAGACCAGGATCACCACGACGACAACACTGTCATGTATGATGCTAGACCAGGATCACCACGACGACAACACTGTCATGAATGATACTAGAACAGGATCACCACGACGACAACACTGTCATGTATGATACTAGAACAGGATCACCACGATGACAACACTGTCATGTATGATACTAGACCAGGATCACCACGACGACAACACTGTCATGTATGATACTAGACCAGGATCACCACGACGACAACACTGTCATGTATGATGCTAGACCAGGATCACCACGACGACAACACTGTCATGTATGATACTAGACCAGGATCACCACGACGACAACACTGTCATGTATGATACTAGACCAGGATCACCACGACGACAACACTGTCATGTATGATGCTAGACCAGGATCACCACAACGACAACACTGTCATGTATGATACTAGACCACGATCACGATGACGACAACACTGTCATGTATGATACTAGACCAGGATCACCACGACGACAACACTGTCATGAATGATACTAGAACAGGATCACCACGACGACAACACTGTCATGTATGATACTAGAACAGGATCACCACGACGACAACACTGTCATGTATGATACTAGACCAGGATCACGATGACGACAACACTGTCATGTATGATACTAGACCAGGATCACCACGACGACAACACTGTCATGTATGATACTAGAACAGGATCACCACGACGACAACACTGTCATGTATGATACTAGAACAGGATCACCACGACGACAACACTGTCATGTATGATACTAGACCAGGATCACCACGACGACAACACTGTCATGTATGATACTAGACCAGGATCACCACGACGACAACACTGTCATGAATGATACTAGACCAGGATCACCACGACGACAACACTGTCATGTATGATACTAGAACAGGATCACCACGATGACAACACTGTCATGTATGATACTAGAACAGGATCACCACGACGACAACACTGTCATGTATGATACTAGAACAGGATCACCACGACGACAACACTGTCATGTATGATACTAGAACAGGATCACCACGACGACAACCCTTCCATACATGATACTAGACCACGGTAAGATCCACCCACCTCACAGCACGGGAGTCAGGTAATCTCTACCAGCAGCAACAGCCTGGTTGACCAGACAAACACCAGACGAGCCTGGCCCAGGGCTGGGCTCCGGGAGTAGAAAAACCTCTCAGAACTCATCAAAGGTATATCAAAGGTATATCATCAAAGGGTTACCTGACATCGTCTACAAACCTTGCTGCCTGCCTCTCCCACCTCCCTCTTCATGCCCCTATATTTAATGTCAATCTTGTATGTTAGAAGTGATCTAGGGCCACGAACTGAAAGATTTTCCAATAGTGGGTGGGAATCTTTGGGTTAGAGAACAACCTGCCTAGTATGGGCCAGTAGGCCTACTGTAGTGTTCGTTCTTATGAATACACCTTAGTGTATCACATGTCTTGTCAAATCTCTCTCTCTCTCTCTCTCTCTCTCTCTCTCTCTCTCTCTCTCTCTCTCTCTCTCTCTCTCTCTCTCTCTCACACACACATTATACAAAAATCAAAATTCCCCATAATTATTCATAGAGACCTGCCAACCTACTCATCAAAAACATCGCCAACTTAGAGAAAATTCACGAATTTTATCTGGGCTTCAGGTAACCTCCTCTTACTTTCTCGAGAAAAAGACTTGAAAACCCAGACGAGGCTTTACAGAGAGCACTTCAGGCTTTACAGTGCCCATTCGGAGGTTCCTGAAGCCTAGACGAGGCTTCAAACAGTACAGTCGAGGTTTTGAAAAGCCCAGTAGAGCTCTACAAAGCTTAATCAAGGCTCCAAAAAGGCCAGTCAAGGCTCCAAAAAGGCCAGTCAAGGCTCCAAAAAAGACCAATCAAGGCTCCAAAAAAGACCAGTAAAGGCTTGACAAACTCATCAAACAAATAATGGAAGTCTCCTGTAAATTTGCATTTAACATTCCAGGTGTCTTGACTCTGAGGTCCCAACCAGACTCTCTTTATTATCTTGTATTATTATTATTAGTACTAGTAGTAGTAGTAATAGTAGTAGTAGTAATAGTAGAAGTCTTAACAGGTGTAGTAGTAATACTATTTTATTATTAGTAGTAGTAGTAGTAGCATTAGTAGTAAGAGTAGTAGCAGTAGTAGCAGTGCTAGTAGTAGTAGCACTAGTATTAGTAGCAGTCTTACTGTTAATAGTAATAATAATAATTATAATACTAAAAAGAATGATAATAATTATTATATTATTATTATTATTATTATTATCATTATCATCATCATAATTACACCAGTGCTGGTGGTGTGACACTTGACTTCTAGGTTGACCTCACCTTCTCCGCCCACTGTGGCAGTTCGACTCGTTGGTCATCCAGAATCATGATTTTGAGGTCGTGGTAGCCATGGGCGCGCAGCGTGGGTCCCAGGTGTTCCCCAACCCACGCTGTCTGCTGAGCTGGTGTCCAACCCATGCAGTTGAAGCCGAACAATGGAACGTAGCCGTCTGAAGGCTCGTTCTGTGTCGTTACGCCCCAGAACGTAACGTTTTCCAGTGCGTAGCTGTCTAGGAACCTGAGGAGGTTAGGTTAGAGAAAGCTCAATAAGTGTCAAGGGCCCAAGACTGTTCAACAGCCTCGCATCAGGCATAAGGGAAATTACCAATAGGCCCCTGGCTGCCTTCAAGAGGAGCTGGACAGATGCATAAAGTCGGTGCCGGATCAGCCGGGCTGTGGTTCCTACGTTGGACTACGTGTCGCCAGAAGTAACAGCCTGGTTGATCAGGCCCTGATCCACCGGGAGGCCTGGTCGCAGACTGGGCCGCGGGGGCGTTGACCCCCGGAATACAATCCAGGTAGGAAACAGAACAAGTGTTTCCTGACGCGGGTCTTAGTCATATGATGACCCACAGCTGGAGCTTTTGGTCATCTGACCGAGGCCTTCCACTGGCTTACCCCTCCACCACTAAAAATTAAGATTATAGTTCATTAACTAGGTTAGCATCTATAAGGAGACGGGAAGATGAGAGTGAGAAGGAAGGAAATAGAAACAGAAGATAGGAAGAGGTTAAGACAATGAGGATAGACTGATGAGAGCAATGAGGAGTGAGGACATAAGACATAAGTAATGATGATACACATGTGTCGAAGTCATAAAGTTGTTGGTATTGTATCATTGATCTCATGATTAAGGAGAAGCCTTGTACGAAACCATCTCGTAGAGGGGCTTTGACCTGAGAGTTATTTGTGAATTGTTACAGTCACGGTATTGTGACTTATATCCTTCCTGACTTAACCAAATGGAATGAGGTTAAGCAGAGAGAAGAGGCACGAAAACAGAGTGAGAGAGAGAGAGAGAGAGAGAGAGAGAGAGAGAGAGAGAGAGAGAGAGAGAGAGAGAGAGAGAGAGAGAGACGGAGAACAGAGGGGAGACGTACTTAACGAAGTAGTCAGCCCAGGGTTGATACATCTCTGGCAGGAGCTGACCATAACCAATGTAATCATTATTGGTCTTCATCCAAGGAGGTGCTGTCCAGGGCGAGGCAAACAGTATCAGTGGCCTGGCGGCCATTGTTGCCGCTCTCTTGATCACGGGAATCTGAGATAAAGAGAGATATAAATAATGCAATGGCTATAATTATAACTATAATTTTTAAAGGGATGGAGGGGTAAGCCAGCGGAAGGCCTCGGTCAGATGACCAAAAGCTCCAGCTGCGGGACATCATGAGGGTATAGTGGTAGCACCACTGTTGTATGGGTGTGAAACATGGGTTTTAAACGTTGCAGAGAGGAGGAAGCTGGAGGCAGTGGAGATGTCGTGTCTAAGGGCAATGTGTGGTGTAAATATTATGCAGAGAATTCGGAGCTTGGAACTTAGATGGGGAAGGGGTTACTAAAAGTATTATCCAGAGGGCTGAGGAAGGGTTGCTAAGGTGGTTTGGACATTTAGAGAGGATAGAGCAAAATGAGATGACTTGGAGGGCGTATAAAAGTTGGAGGGAGGGGGTAAAGGTTTCATGTGCTAGGGGCTTCGACATCCAACAGGCGTGTGTGAGCGTGTTAGACAGGAGTGAGTGGAGGCCAGTGGTCTTCATGATTTGACGTGCTGTTTGAGTGTAAACAAGGAAATGTTTATGAAGGAATTCAGGAAAACCGGTTAGCCAGACTTTGAGTCCTGGAGGTGGGAAATACAGTGCTGCACTCTGAAGTAGGGGTGAGGATGTTACATTCCTGGAGGGGCACCTGAACTGTAGTATCGGTGCGCCTCTGGTAAGACAGGGATGACTTGAATGATGATAATGTTTCTTCTTTTTCATATCACCCTATTTCGGTGGGAGACGGAAGGTCGTGCTGAATAGGTAAAATTGGTCAGTTAGCAAGAACTCATTTAAAATTAAGTCCTTTCTAAAATTTTCTCTTATACGTTTAAAGATATATTTTTTTTAATTTATGTTAATGTAAAAATTAATAATTTTGTACCAAAAGAACCTTAGAAAACTTGCCTAACCTTATTATAACAAGCGCAATTTAATTTAGCCTAATCCAACTAAATATATTTTAGATAAATTTACAATAATTTAATAATAAACAAACACAATTAAATATATTTTTTTCGTTAGGTTCGGAATGATTTTTGTGAAAATTATTGCATACACAAATTTTCGCTTGCCTTATTCGGCAAGAAGAGCGTTGCTATTAAGCCAAAATCGCAAGTTTTATTTATTCGGCACGACATATATATATTTATATGCAAATTAATTTCGTTCATGAACTACATTTAAATAGTAGTAGTAGTAACAGTAGTAGTAGTAGTAACAGTAGTAGTAGTAGTAACAGTAGTAGTAGTAGTAACAAAAAAGGCACAATACCGTGACTGGAACAATACACACACAACCCGCACATATAAAAGGGAGGAGCTTACGACGACGTTGCGGGCCGCTAGCCTCATTGCAGTGCTCCCTTTATAGAATATGACTGTCTCCACTACTACTATTACTACTACTACCACTTCCACTACTTACTTCATTAGTACCTCACTCTCTTGTACCCTCCCCTGTCTGCCTGCCTATAAATACCCTTCCTCTGTCTCTGTTTGTTAGTGTGACTTTGTAAATGGTCCAAGTCGGGCCGAAACGTCGTCGTAAGCCCTCTCTTTTTATATGTGTGGGTTGTGTGTGTAATAGTAGTAGTAGTAACAGTAGTAGTAGTAGTAACATAGTAGTAGTAGAACAGAGAGAGAGAACAGTAGAGTAGTAGTAACAGAGTAGAGTAGAACAGGATTAGATAATAGAGAGAGAACAGAGAGAGAGAACAGAGTAGTGTAGAACAGAGAGAGAGAACAGTAGAGAGAGAACAGAGTAGAGTAGAATAGAGAGAGTAGAACAGTAGAGAGAGAACAGAGTAGAGTAGCAACAGAGAGCAGTAGAACAGAGTAGAGTAGAACAGAGTAGAGTAGAAGAGAGAGTAGAACAGAGAGAGAAATAGAGAGAGAGAACAGGAGAGTAGAACAGAGAGAGAGAAAAATAGAGAGTAATAGTAGTAGAGTAGAACAGGAGTAACAGAGAGAGTAGAACAGAGAGAGTAGAACAGTAATTAATGAACAGTAGAGTAGAGTAACAGAGAGAGAACAGCAGAGAGAGAACAGAGAGAGAGAACCAGAGAGAGAACAGAGAGAGTAGAACAGAGAGTAGTGAACCAGCAGTAGAGTAGAGAACTAGTAGAGTAGTAGTAACAGAGTAGTAGTAACAGATTAGTAGAACAGTAGTAGAACAGAGTAGAACAGAGTAGTAACAGTAGTATTGGAGTAACAGAGTAGAACAGAGTAGAGTAGAACAGAGTAGAGAGAACAGAGAGAACAGAGTAGTAGAGTAACAGAGTAGTAGAGTAGAACAGAGAGTAGAACAGGTAGTAGAACAGAGTAGAACTCAGTGAGTAGAACAGAGAGTAGTAGAACAGAGTAGAGTAGAACACAGTAGAGTAGAACAGAGTAGAGTAACCAGTAGAGTAGAACAGAGAGAGTAGAAACAGTGAGTAGAGAACAGTAGAGTAGAGTAGTAACAATAGTAGAGTAGTAACAGAGTAGAGTAGAACAGTATTAGTAGTAACAGAGTAGAGTAGTAGTAACAGAGAGTAGAGTAACAGTAGTAGTAACAGGTAGTGTAGAACAATAGAGTAGAGTAACAGTAGAGAGTAGAGTAGAACAGAGTAGTAGCAACAGAGTAGAGTAGAACAGAGTAGAGAACAGTAGAGTAGAGAACAGAGAGAGAACAGAGTAGAGAACAGAATAGGAACAGAGAGAGTAACAGAGAGAGAACAGATTAGAGAACAGAGAGTAGAGAGAACAAAGTAGAGAGAACAGAGTAGAGAGAGTAGCAACAGTAGAGTAGAACAGAGTAGAGTAGTAACAGAGAGTAGAACAGAGTAGAGTAGAACAGAAGTAGAACAGTAGAGTAGAACAGAGAGTAGAACAGAGAGTAGAACAGAGAGAGAACAGAGTAGTAGAGTAGAACAGTAGAGTAGAACAGTAGTAGTAGTAACAGTAGTAGTAGTAACAGTAGTAGTAGTAGTACTAATACCAGGCAGGACTGTATAAACTACCGCACCTTGTACTGAAGGTCTTCAGGTTGAAGGGCGAAACTATGCAGGTCGACGTCTCCCTCAACGTCGTCACAAGTATAAGGTCGCCAGGAGAAGTCACACCCACCCATGTTAACTCTCCCTATATTGTACTCCAGCCCAGAGGACGAGAAGTACGACCTGCAGGGAGAGGTAGAGAGGAGGAGGAAGAAGAAGAGGAAGAGGAGGAAGATTTGAATAAATGGTTAACATGTGGGAAAAGGACACTTATGTACAGTTCAGGACATTTATTATAGGAAACGTTTCGCCACGAGTGGTTTCTTCAGTCTTGCAAAACTTTTCTCCTGGCTGAGGGACTGACCACCTCAAAATTACGTCTACAAAGTGAGGGACTGATGACATCGTCTCTACATCTCTACCGCTTCTGCTGCTTCCACTGTACTCGACTGAAGAAGCCTACTGTGTAGGCGATACGTTTCACCATAAAGATAACTTGACTCACGAAATCGTAATGACACGATTGCAAAGAAACCATACCATGGGTGGGGCTAGAACCCGCGGTCAGTCTCAAACCTCCAGACCAGTGGCTAACGCGACGGTCTGGAGTATTGAGACTCTCTGATCGCGGGTTCTAACCCCACCCGTGGTATTCTTTGTTTACCATAAAGATACCTAACTGTTGCACATGTGTCTTATCAACTTATCGCGTACTATTGTTATATTGAATACCTGTGGTATACAGGGTACCTGAGGAGGTTGTCCTGCGCTGCCTGAGACAGACTGAGGAGGTTAGCAGCGGCTGCGTCAGTAAACGCTCCACCCCAGCCTAGGATGGTCTGGTACCTCACCCTCGAGTCGAGCACCACCTCCACCGCCTCCCTCGACGCTCCTGAGAATGTATGAAAGGTGGAACACTGCAGAAGGTCTACTGGCCCATACTAGGCAGGTCCTTCTCAAACCCAACCCCGCTAGGAAAAGTATTGGTCTAACCCAATGTCAGTGCTGCCCAGGGTATAAGATACTAAGACTGTAAGGAGTTGAACTCTTCTCCAGGCTGAGGGACTGATCCCCCTCAAAACTACGTCTTCAAGGGTGATAGACTGATGACATCGTCTTTACATCTCTACTGCTTCTGCCTCGTTTGTATTCGACTGAAGATTCCTACTGTGTAGTAGATAGACTTTAAACCACATGAACCTGTAAAATATATTGGAAATCTTTCATGGGTGGTTGTAGAGCCATCATTACTCAATAACGTGTGAAAAAATCATGACAATCCTATTAATACTTTTCGCAAAACATTACAAACAATGTCAATAACTTATTTCTGAGTTATTAATATATTTTTTTCTGTGAAACTCTATGGATATGGCACGCTAAATCTCAGCGAGTTACATGCATCAGCACATGTTGAGACCCCAGAGGCCACTGAGGTGGCATGAGTCCCTACACTTGAATGGAGGCATCAGAGATGTTGCTATTTAGAGTTTTTTTAATGAAATAATCATAAAAATTGTAATTTTTGCAGAGACAAAACTAAAAAAAAAACACTAATTGGCAACATGTATTATTTATGACAGCAAGCACAACAAAAATACATTTAAGGAAAAAATATACTTGGAAATATGATATAAACAAGTTGATTACACCAAAATGTTGCCAGAATGATGCACTATTTTTTGGTAAGAAAACATTTTTTCCAAAATTTTCAATCTTCCTTTCCTAATTTCTGGAACAAGGCTCGCCCCTCCCTTAATGACCCACGTGTAGTACTTAGACTTTAAGCCCAATTAAACAAATTTAATGACCCTCGTGTAATAGATAAACTTTAAACCCAACTAATCAAGCCGTCAACCCAACAAACTCTATTGGCCCTACACAAACTACATCAACCATGGGATCTCACCACTCCTGAAGGCGCTGAAGGTATCCTGGCTCTTGCTGAACCTGCTGCCGCTCAAGTCGGAGGTGTAGACAAGGAACTGGCCTTCTGGAGGAGCTTCAGGAGTGGGAAGGGTGTCGCAGTACGTGGCGTTGCACACACACACGAAGGAGGTGCCACCGTAGTGCCTAGGAAGGCAAGGTGCCTGCTCATCACCCATGGAGACTCCTGCTGGAGGAACAGTAGCAGAAGCTAGGTACTGTATTCTGCAGACATAGTAGTAGTGGGGGTAGTAGTAGTAGAGGTAGTAGTCGAAATAGTAGAAGTAATATTTGTAGTAGTAGAAATGATTGTAGTATATTAATAATAATATTATTATTATCAAGATGTTAATATTAACTTATGAAAATGTTAACACACACACACACACACACAAACGCACACACACACACACACACACACACACACACACACACACACACACACACATCAACCAGATAACTGGGGCAGCATATGGGCGACTGGCAAACCTAAGATTAGCGTTCCGTTACCTAAACAAGGAATCGTTCAAGACACTGTATACCGTGTACGTCAGGCCCATACTAGAATATGCAGCACCAGTCTGGAACCCACACCTGGTCAAGCACGTAAAGAAACTAGAGAAGGTGCAAAGGTTTGCGACAAGGTTAGTTCCACAACTCAGGGGTCTGTCTTATGAAGAAAGGTTGAGGGAAATAGGACTAACAACACTTGAGGAAAGAAGGGTCAGAGGAGACATGATAACGACATACAAAATACTGCGGGGAATCGACAAGGTAGACAGAGACAGGATGTTCCAGAGAGGGAACACAGAAACAAGGGGACACAACTGGAAGCTGAAGACTCAGATGAGTCAAAGGGATGTTAGGAAGCATTTCTTCAGCCACAGAGTAGTCAGGAAGTGGAATAGTCTAGAGAAAGATATAGTGGAGGCAGGAACCATACATAGTTTTAAGACGAGGTATGATAAAGCTCATGGAGCAGGGAGAGCAGAGACCCAGTAGCGGACAGCGAAGAGGCGGGGCCAGGAGCTGAGTCTCGACCCCTGCAACCACAATTAGGTGAGTACAATTAGGTGAGTACACACACACACACACACAGACACACCTGCTCCCTCTCTCCACAATGGGTGATCACAAACACCCCTCTACCCATTTCCTAAACATAAGACCCATTACCATTGCATACCACCCACACACCACCACTAACATACAAACCCCACCTTTCCTCTACAAATGCAACACAGGTGAGGATTACCTCCAATCACGGCAATTACGATTAATGTACCTATGTAAATAGTGGACCATGGTAGCCAGGGGATAGTGCCAAGGATACCCTGGTGAGAGAGAGGTGTGGGTACTGGCACTGTGGTGCTGGTGGCACTGCTCACTTGGAACTCTTAATGCCTGGGTGAAATTGCTTGTGGTTCGCAGGAATGTTTTTTTTTTTTAATTCTGAGTGCTGCTTGTTAGTTCATTCTATTATTTATTATTATTATTATTATTATTATTATTGCTTTTATTACTGGTATTATTTGTATTAGTATTATTATTACTCTTGTTATTAATATTATTATTTGCAATATTTTTATTATTGAAAAATTATCAAACGTGGTTTAGAACTCGTTTTAAACGTGTTTTAGAACACCTGCTCCACATACAACAAGACTTACCAATACATAAATCTGGTCAACACCTGATCACTACATGTGAGAGTTAAACAACTGTATGTAACTTTCTGTAAATACCCTTTCAATACCTGTATCTTGAAAATATCTGTTAAATACTTGCATTGAGGCTGTTTAGCACCTAACACCTATTTAGCACCTGTCTAACACCTGTATCGCACCTAACACCTGTTAAACACCTAACACCTGTTTAGCACCTCTCAAACATCTGTATAGCAACTAACATCTGTTTAACACCTAACACCTGTTTAACACCTAACAAATATTTTAACACCTGTTTAACACGCACCGAAACAGAAGAGAAGCAGCAACACTGGAACACTGCTGGAGGCTGCCATGATTCTCATCTGTAACGAACACTGTGTTAATATATGCAGTTAGGAGTGTGGGAGAGTGTTGTAGTGATGGAGGCTTGTGTTGTGGTAGTGGGAGGGTGTTGTAGTGATGGAAGCTTGTGTTGTGGTGGTGGGAGGGTGTTGTAGTGATGGAGGTTTGTGTTGTGGTGGTGGGAGGGTGTTGTAGTGATGGAGGCTTGTGTTGTGGTGGTGGGAGGGTGTTGTAGTGATGGAGGTTTGTGTTGTGGTGGTGGGAGGGTGCTGTAGTGATGGAGGTTTGTGTTGTGGTGGTGGGAGGGTGTTGTAGTGATGGAGGCTTGTGTTGTGGTGGTGGGAGGATGTTGTAGTGATGGAGGTTTGTGTTGTGGTAGTGGGAGGGTGTCGTAGTGATGGAGGTTTGTGTTGTGGTAGTGGGAGGGTGTTGTAGTGATGGAGGCTTGTGGTAGTGGGAGGGTGTTGTAGTGATGGAGGCTTGTGTTGTGGTGGTGGGAGGGTGTTGTAGTGATGGAGGCTTGTGTTGTGGTGGTGGGAGGGTGTTGTAGTGATGGAGGCTTGTGGTAGTGGGAGGGTGTTGTAGTGATGGAGGCTTGTGTTGTGGTGGGAGGGTGTTGTAGTGATGGAGGCTTGTGTTGTGGTAGTGGGAGGGTGTTGTAGTGATGGAGGCTTGTGTTGTGGTGGTGGGATGGAGCAAATGTAGGAAATATATATATATATATATATATATATATATATATATATATATATATATATATATATATACTTTATTTAAAGACAAAATACATTGACAAGAATACAATAGGGAGTAAGACAACATAGATAACTCAGAGCTACATGTCAAATACTTCGTCCAGCTCCCCGGCAGTGGGCCGCGTGCCCAGAATGCTGCAGGCATTTCCCCTCTGGATCGCAACACTGAGTCTCTGAAAGAGGAAGCTGGTCGCTCTGTGGTCCTTGGTTTCTATGATGAGTTTTTCACCCAGCTCTTTGAGAAACTTTAGAGTACACTTGCTATATATACTATATACATTAGTAGAAATGGATTGAAATGGGTAAAATGTACATCCAGATGAGGCAGAGTGTATGATTATGGTTCATGGGAGTGCAGTCGAAACGAGGCACCAAGGTGGCTAGCTGAGTGAGCGAAACATCGTGTTCAATAACAGGTAGACACTATAACTTACATTTACCCCACTTAGTGTATAGAGTACGTGTCGTGTAAGGCGAGTGTACATACTGAGAGTACACTTAAATGAGTGTATGTGTACACACGAGGATAGAGAGAATTTTGTGTACACGAGTATAGACAGATGTGTGTGTGTACGCAGGTTGCAGCCGTGTGTACGTGTACACAGCTATAGATAGACGTGTGTACATACCACTGTGTAAGTCTTGAGTGAGGCTCTGAGTGAAGTTGTTTTGACATGTTGACTTATCAGTGGGTCGAGTCACCTGTCTCTTCCCATACTGTCTCTACGCAGGTGAGTAGCTTCTCAGCAGTGGGTCCCAGGCCAGGTGTGGGTCCCAGATCTGGTGTGGGTTCCAGCCCTGGTGTGGGGTCCCAGACCTGGAGTGGATCCCAGACCTGGTGTAAGCTCCAGACCTGGCGTGGTTCCACACCTGGCGTGGGTCCAAGACCACATATGATAATCCAGCTGTGGGTTCCAGTCCTGGCGTGGGTCCCAGACCTGGCGTGGGTCCCCGGCCTCACTCCCCCTAAAGTATGATATGTATGATCATCTCCAGGCATGATAATCATCCATCAGAATGACTTCAGCAAACTCTGCTTGATATCATGCATTCCTCTCCCATCTATATATACAAACTTCTCACATTTCAGATTAATTATGAATGAACGCAGGCTGTGAGAGAGGGCTCAGTGAGCGCCCTCATTTCAGTGAACTACTGAAGTTCCTGAAGTGAGCTCCTGAAATGAGATCGCGGAGGTGAGCTCAGTGGGAGGTTCTCTAAAGTGAACTCTAAAGTGACCTCTTGCAGTGAACTTCTGAAATAATACTTGGAACAGAAAGCGAACACCGTAGGTAATACAAACGAACGCAGGTATGAAATATGTTGAGAACAGTCGCGGTAAATACAGATTCGAACGCTTACGTGAGTGCATACACGTACACAACACGTACACGAGTGCATACATATACCTACACATAACACGTACACTAACACTAAACGCAAATCGCAAAGTTCCTTAACCGTTTTAAAACCCACTACAGCCAGCCTGTAATATTAAAGTTTAAAGTCTATCTACTACACGAGGGTCATTAAGGCTGCATGTCACCTGTACACCACCAGTCAAGAATACTTTAATACCTAAAATACTGATTAATGTAAACTACCAGTGTATATACACTGAGACACAGACTACACGGCTGAGATACAAACCTCTCGCTGTATATACATTGTGTGAATATATTAATAATACTATCTTGGCTGGTTAGGTATATATGAAGGAAGGGTGAATTGAATTTTCAAAATAAGAATTATCGGAATGTGTAAAACAGTTTTATAATCTCTAAAATATGAGATAAGGGTAATTCTCAGTGTATATACACCTAGAAGCATATACAGTGTCTCTCACTGTATATACACAGAGATAAACACACTTCGGTGTATATACAATGAGAGATTACACACTTCTCAGTGTAAATACGACTGTGTTATTTCGTTATGTTGAAAAGATTCTCAGAGGCTTCACACCATGTTCATTCTCTGTAGTCTGAGCGAGCCAGGACAGGGTGTTCGACCCTGTATCGTTCACCTAAAGCCTCAAACACCATCAACCTGGCCTCTGTTTGTGTGCTCTTCTCGTGGTGTTCGCACTGAGGTGCTCTGTCAGGGAAATTTAGCGACGGCAGGATAAGTGTGTTCTCTGGCAGCCAATATGGCCTCTCAAGTAAGTATGGAATGAAGTTGATTTACAGTAAATTTGAGAAAATATCGAGGATGGAAGGGATTGAAAGATTGTTGCTGTAGTTGTAAGAATTGATCGCAATTAAACTATGCAACATAAGATGTATATATACACGTGTATGTTCCATACTGTATAAATACTTTAGTTTACTTTAGTGCTCATTTTAGATATTAAAGAATCCTGACCTGGTGGTGTACAGGTGACATGCAGCCTTAATGACCCTCGTGTAGTAGATACTTAACTATATTAACCAACCTACCAGTTAATGACCCTCCTGTACCAGATAATTTTAGCCCCATTAATCCACCATGTTTGTATAGCGAAATCTATCTTGGCTAGACAGGAATTGTATACAGTATTAAGTTGGCAGTCAGAGACGGGGGTAAGATGTCGCCTGCTTCTCACTGTGGTACCACCAAATTTACCATTTTTGGGTGGTTGTGTTAACATAAAGGGGGGGGGACTACAGTAGGTCTACTGGTCCCATACTAGGCAGGTTCCTCTGACCCAACCCTTCTCAGTCGTATGTTCAACCTAGTCTTGAAGCTGCGGTTGTTGATCACTATTTGGCAGATGTTCCATTCGTCTAAAACTCTGAAGATCATATTTTCCTATATCCTTCTTCAACTTTAATTTATCCAACTTTTATTCTCTTTATATATTTTTTTGGGGTTAGAAATCCCCAGCACTTTATTTTCAGTACTTCTCCTTGTAATATTTACACCTTCCTGACCTGGAGAGTGTACAAAGAACTTTCACGGCCTGGCTGGCAAAACTCTCGCTTCACGCACGGAGGGCCCGGGTTCGATTCCCGGTGGGGTGGAAACATTTCGACACGTTTCCTTACACCTGTTGTCCTGTTCACCTAGCAGCAAATAGGTACCTGGGTGTTAGACGACTGGTGTGGGTCACATCCTGGGGGACAAGATTGAGGACCACGATGGAAATAACAGTCCTCGATGACGCACTGCCTTTCTTGGGTTATTCTGGGTGGCTAACCCTCCGGGGTTAAAAATCAGAGCGAAATCTTATCTTAAGGCACCTAAATTACTGGGAACGGTTGAAGTCACTTGATATGTATTCCCTGGAACGCAAGCGAGAGAGATACATGATAATATACACTTTGAAAATCCTAGAGGGATTAGTACCAAACTTGCACACGAAACTCACTCCCTATGAAAGAAAGACTCTGAAGACGATGCAACATCCCCCCAATGAAGAGCAGGGGCGCCACGAGTACACAGAGAGAGAACACTAAGTGTCAGGGGCCCCAAGACTGTTCAACTGCCTCCCAGCATACATAAGGGGGATTACCAATAGACCCCTGGCTGTCTTCAAGAAGGCACTGGACAGGCACCTAAAGTCAGTACCTGACCAGCCGGGCTGTAGTTCGTACGTTAGTTTTCGTGCGACCAGCAGTAACAGCCTTGTTGATCAGACCCTGATCCATCACGAGGCCTAGTCTCAGGTATACCCCAGGTATTGGTATACTTCAGTCATATCTCCCTTCATTCTGTCCACTGTATAAGGAGCGACAGACTCCTTATACCTCTATAAACATTGAAAGTACCCATTCTCAAGTATGGAGACTAGAACTACGCCGAATAATCTTAACCGAGGCGATAATCTTGCCTGTGGAATAACCTTTGGACTCGCGTTACTCATAATTCCTGATGTATGTAAATATTATCAGTCTGTTAGCCTTATTTTGGATGCTTAGGCACTGCTGTCTCTGCTTCCGATTTCCCCTGACCATAACTCTGACGTTTCCTCACAATTAGTTTACAAATGCCTGGGTTATTTTAATTCCCGAGGATTAGGACTCCGCAGGTCTCCACACTGATCCCCTGACACTTTCCAGTGATATGTTCTCTGGTTTCAGGTACCTGGTATATGTATACCAAGAGAATATACTAGGTATGGTTATATTGGTATGCTGGAGATCCTCTTGTATTAGTTCAGAACATTTATTAGAGGTGAAAGTTTCTACAAGAGCGGCTTCTTAAGTCGTAAGACTCGGGTCGGAACGTTGTCTTTAATGTCCTGAACTGTACATACCCATAGTATCTTTATCCTTAGTATTTTGTTTACCTTCCTATTGTGAGTTGTCAAATAATTGGCAATGTCACACAATGGGAGTAACGTCAGCTGGTAAAAGCTTACTCTCCACAAATAACCCGCATTTAGGACACAAAATTGTTACCACGTTTCGGTCCGACTTGTCCCCCATTAACAAAGTCACACCGTGTAACTAGTTTAATGTCCAAAGTCGGACCGAAACTTCATAAGCCCGGTGTCCCAACTGCGGGTTATTTGTGCAGTGTTGCAGCCACGATATTATCTTACTCCTATCCACAGTTTGTCTGCTTACGACATGTATTACCTCGTAAATGTTCCGTGAGTGTGTGTGTTATCATAACAGTGTAGTGTGTTTTATTGCTTATATCCTCACGTATTCAGTTACCCCCCGTGTGAAATACATCATCTTATGGGATAATTCCCACAGTGTAGCAGGTCCAGCTGGCGAAATTCCCACAGTATAGCAACTTGGTGTAAAATGTAATATTACGGGTTTAATATTTATAAAATGTCTTGATATTATTAAACTAAGAGAACAGTCTCCCATTATTTTTATGGATGTACTTCCTTAGGACTTCAGATGCTCTCGATCCAAGAAATGGGGTTTGCCTTTCCCCTTTCTCGAGTCAAAACTGATTACCTTCCATTACCCGGGGTTTTCATGGTTTCTCCGGGTTTAATGCTTATATATGGATGCAATTTGAGGTTGTTTTTCTTTGTATCCAGGTGGTGATGGTTGGCAGATTTAAGAAGCTGTCGAGGATCGGACGTGGAACATTCGGAGAGGCTTGGCTCGTTTCCAGCACTTGTTCTGGCAGAAGGTAGGTCACTGTGGGGTTAGGGGGGAGGGCGAAACGTAGTCAATAAATGCTCAAGAGAGTCCTCTGCTTGACCATCCCTGACTCGTACACTTAATGTACGAGAGTCCTTAATATGGAGTATACACAAGTTCTCAGCAGATCTGTGTGGATTTCATAGTCCACTTTGCCAGGTATGTACTAATGTACAGTGTATGTAACTGTCTATGTATATCTCGGTAGTTCGGTTGGCAGCGCACTCAGCTCACACATTAACCTCTGTGATTCGATCCCCCGTTGGGATGGAGACGTCAGGGCGTATTTCCTTAAGACTAAATTAACCTAACTTGCAAGAAATGCTGTGCATAACAAGGGGCTTTCTATATAGTATGTCACTGATGGCATCTATGGTCCGTATACGTTCTAAATGTACTTGTAGAAATATAGATTATTATTGTTATTGTTATTATTATTATTGTTATTATTGTAATTGTTATTGTCTGCATCTCGTAACATGACTTGCCAGCAAGACCATACACTTAAGTCATGTCACCTGACACACCCATGTCAGAGACGTGTCATGTCACCTCAAGAACCATGACGCACCACCTCCACTGAATATTATTAAACTTAAGTTATGTAACTTAGTGTCATATAATCCTAACTGAACTTAGGGTGGCCTTGTGCAGTGTAAGATTAACCTAGCTTCTGCAACTTAGTGAAGCTATGGTGCTAATTTTAGCGTAAAATTATATCTGAATACCATTAAACCTACACGAGAACGGTTTATTAAAACCTATATTAAACCATTCACTTAAATTCTTTCATGCTCTTCGGCTATATAGATTTTTTTATTTTCGTTTTGTCAAAAGTAACGAGTATGGCTTTTTTCTAAATGTTTCGTTATTAAAGTTTTTGGTATTGAGTTTTAGTTTTTAAAGCGGTTTTGTAATACTGTTTTATAAGGTGCAAATGTGTTGTAAATTCTGTATGCAAATTTTTGTCTGGGGGAGGATAGGTGTTTTGTGTGTGAGTTTTGTTTGTTTATTTTTTGGTTTATTTTTGTTTGTATTTTTGTTTGTATTTTTGTTTGTATTTTTGTTTGTATTTTTGTTTGTATTTTTGTTTGTATTTTTGTTTGTATTTTTGTTTGTATTTTTGTTTGTATTGTTCGTTTGGTGAAAGACGGAGGAAGGTGTTGTTCCCAGGTGTTCACTAGTCTTGTTCACCATCTTGTGGATCCCAGATGTTCACTAGTCTTGTTCACCATCTTGTGGATCCCAGATGTTCACTAGTCTTGTTCACCATCTTGTGGATCCCAGGTGTTCACTAGTCTTGTTCACCATCTTGTGGATCCCAGGTGTTCACTAGTCTTGTTCGCCATCTTGTGGATCCCAGGTGTTCACTAGTCTTGTTCGCCATCTTGTGGATCCCAGGTGTTCACTAGTCTTGTTCGCCATCTTGTGGATCCCAGGTGTTCACTAGTCTTGTTCGCCATCTTGTGGATCCCAGGTGTTCACTAGTCTTGTTCACCATCTTGTGGATCCCAGGTGTTCACTAGTCTTGTTCACCATCTTGTGGATCCCAGGTGTTCACTAGTCTTGTTCGCCATCTTGTGGATCCCAGGTGTTCACTAGTCTTGTTCGCCATCTTGTGGATCCCAGGTGTTCACTAGTCTTGTTCGCCATCTTGTGGATCCCAGGTGTTCACTAGTCTTGTTCGCCATCTTGTGGATCCCAGGTGTTCACTAGTCTTGTTCGCCATCTTGTGGATCCCAGGTGTTCACTAGTCTTGTTCGCCATCTTGTGGATCCCAGGTGTTCACTAGTCTTGTTCGCCATCTTGTGGATCCCAGGTGTTCACTAGTCTTGTTCGCCATCTTGTGGATCCCAGGTGTTCACTAGTCTTGTTCGCCATCTTGTGGATCCCAGGTGTTCACTAGTCTTGTTCGCCATCTTGTGGATCCCAGGTGTTCACTAGTCTTGTTCGCCATCTTGTGGATCCCAGGTGTTCACTAGTCTTGTTCGCCATCTTGTGGATCCCAGGTGTTCACTAGTCTTGTTCGCCATCTTGTGGATCCCAGGTGTTCACTAGTCTTGTTCCCATCTTGTGGATCCCAGGTGTTCACTAGTCTTGTTCGCCATCTTGTGGATCCCAGGTGTTCACTAGTCTTGTTCGCCATCTTGTGGATCCCAGGTGTTCACTAGTCTTGTTCGCCATCTTGTGGATCCCAGGTGTTCACTAGTCTTGTTCGCCATCTTGTGGATCCCAGGTGTTCACTAGTCTTGTTCGCCATCTTGTGGATCCCAGGTGTTCACTAGTCTTGTTCGCCATCTTGTGGATCCCAGGTGTTCACTAGTCTTGTTCGCCATCTTGTGGATCCCAGGTGTTCACTAGTCTTGTTCGCCATCTTGTGGATCCCAGGTGTTCACTAGTCTTGTTCGCCATCTTGTGGATCCCAGGTGTTCACTAGTCTTGTTCAGCCATCTTGTGGATCCCAGGTGTTCACTAGTCTTGTTCACCATCTTGTGGATCCCAGGTGTTCACTAGTCTTGTTCACCATCTTGTGGATCCCAGGTGTTCACTAGTCTTGTTCACCATCTTGTGGATCCCAGGTGTTCACTAGTCTTGTTCACCATCTTGTGGATCCCAGGTGTTCACTAGTCTTGTTCACCATCTTGTTAGTATTGTATAATTTTCCTTCACTTAAGACTCGCGATTTAGATTTTAGATTTTGCCACCGAAGTGGCTAGTTTATTGTGCACCCCATATTCATCCTGTGGACAGTAGCGCAAGAGCATATGGATACACAAAAGGCCTAGGCACTAGGCCCCAAAAGGGGTTAACAATTGTACATTTGGATTTATATCTACATTTCACTTATCTGTTACAAGCAAATTTAGGAAATTTGCTTAGTATAACTGGTATCTTATTTTCATTAATAAGATATCTTGACATGTCACATAGGTTATTATACTGTCTATCTCTATATTCCTCAATAAGTGGACAATTAAGCACATAGTGTTCAAGACAGTGACCATATGCCTGACCACATAATTTGCATTTAGTTTGATCATCATCTGTGTCTCCCAAACTGCCAGAAGTACTTGTAGCCAAGCCTAAGCCTGGCCACTACAACATCAGTCAGTCTGTTCACATTGCAAGTTGCTCCATAAACATACTTATCTACGTTCATGTTACCATAGTGGGTTATAGATCTACTCAGGCTTCTAACTGCATTCCTATAGTTATCATTATTTATTTCTCTCCTAATATTATTCCTAATGCTAGACACAGATATACCAAAGTTATATTCTACATTCTCCTTCTGGGTACTCTTCATGGCTAACATACTCGCGTAATCGTAATAAATAGATTACAAACAAGAACGGATGGGGTTTGAACTCGTGGCAAGCTTGTGCTACAGCTCGCAGGCCAGTGCGTTAACCACTGTACCATGTGGCTCTCTAGGATTCATCTGAGTATTTCTATCCGCCAGAGGTAGGTTAGTCTGGGCCACATGCTAACCAGTGGCCAACACTGTCTGTGAGGTTTAGGACTCTCCTGCCACCAACAGCCTGGTTGACCAGGCTAACACCAGACGAGCCTGGCCCATGGCCGGGCTCCGGGAGTAGAAAGACTCTGAACTCATCAAAGGTATATTAAAGGTATGGGTTCGAATCCCACACGTTCTGTGATTTGATCTAGTTAGTGTCTGCTTGTCAATTGGCTATAATTGTTCTCGTTAATATCGTGAATTAACGAAGACTTAACGTTTTAACCAACCAGGTCTAACCTAAGTAACGTTTGTAGAGAAACAAGAATTATGTAAAATACTAATTTATAATAAAATGGTTATAACTACCATAATTTTGAAAGTGGTGGAGGGGTAAGCCAGCGGAAGGCCTCGGTCAGGTGACCAAAAGCACCAACTGTGGGTCATCATATGACTAAGACCTGCGTCAGGAAATATTTTTCCCGTTTCCTGACGAACTTTACCTAACCTAACCTATTTTAATAAGTCTATAAGGGGCTTAATTCTTTTATCAAAGGTAGTAAGTTACATTTTTATTTTACATAGTTTGAAAAGGGTCATTCTTAAGTAAGTTTATTTAGTCACAGATACACATAAGTACGATTACCATACGTTAATTACCCAGGATAACCCAAAAAAGTGACTTCCATTGGGCAGATTTATTTTTTTCAGTGCCTTCAAATGCTAAATGACTCTGGTTGCATTGCTTGCTACCTCTCAAACATCACACGTTATTATAATCATTAAGCGCTAAACGCACAAGGGTCATTCAGCGCTGCAGGGTAGGACATGCTAAAGGTTTATCAAACACCACATAAAATGTAGTTTTAATAATGGCATGACGGGCATTGTGACCTCTCTCAGGTACGTGATAAAGGAGGTTCGTGTGGAGGAGATGTCCAGTGAGGAGGTGGAGAGGACGCGCACTGAGGCGACCATCCTGGCCAGATGTAAACACAGCAGTATCATCCGCTATAAGGAGTACTTCATGATGGAGAACCCGGCCACTATGTGTCTGGTGATGGAGTACGCTGACGGAGGTGAGGGTCAGCCGGGCTACCTTAACCCTTTACCAGGCCAGGTGTGCCTCATATTTGAATCTGCCATAGAGGGTATATAAGAGGCGCCTAAAATAAATAAACTTGACAAATGAATACAAATAAATATGTCTTAGAATTGCTTATATTATCAGAATATAGGTTGCAAATGTTGCAGTGTCTCAAATTTCATGTGTGGCCTGGTAAAGGGTAAGCTACTCCTCTAACATTTTTACCTATTGGAGGTCGTTTCGGGGGTCAACGCCCCCCGCGGCCCAGTCCTTAACCAGGCCTTCCGGTGGCTCAGGCCTGATCAGCCAGGCTGTTAATCAGGAGCTGTTCCACCAGGAGGCCTAATCAAGGACTTGAGGAAGGGTAAAGTCTGTCTTATACCTTATCTAGCAGGTACCCGTCCTTCCTAGGACTTAGTTTTTAACTTGAATGCCTCATCCGATCGGCTTCAAATTTTCAACGCTAGTGTGTTGTAACTAGGGAAACATTATTTAACTGTTGGCATATGCAGGCGCCCTCTGGTTTATTTAAAAAGTTTTTTTTTAAATTGCTCTGCTGTGATTTAAATTTTTTTATACAAATCTCGAAATAATAACACTGTTGGAGACCAATCACTGAACTGGTGGGCCTGTTAGTTTTAGAACTAACTTGCCGTGGGTTCTAACCACCACCCGTTCCGTGGTTCATGTACAAAATAGTAGAGTCTTTACCTACTAAGAGGTGTGGTACTCTGGTTGCAGGAGACTTGTCAGTGCTGGTGAAGGCGGCCAAGAAGAGGAGAGAGACGTTGCCTGAACACTCAATCTTGAACTGGTTCGTGCAGGTCATCTTCGCTGTCCAGTACCTCCACATAAACAACATCCTGCACAGAGGTATGCACTTGCAACATTCATAGGAGTGTGCAAAAAATTTTCGGGAACGAGGCGATCAGATTTCATACAAGAAAATTAAGGGTGGGTCCAGTTCTTTGATAGTCCTTCGCAAGGATAGACAATTTCTTTGCTTGTCTTAAGACCATAGGAACAGCGTAGTGAAGGACATTGTTTTGTCATTAAATATAATTTGAAAAGTCTACCTATTTATTACTATGCAAAAATACCAGTGAAATTAGAAAACCTGAGCGCTTTCATGTGTTTACACATCTTCAAAGGATATGAAGCCCTCATGTTTCATTTCCTATTTTCACCGGTATTTTGCATATATCCATTCACACGTTTTATTGTGATTTCTCCCATTATTACTATGTAAAAAAGTAGCAGGTCTTCACCCTGCCCTAAATTGTACCCAAGTCCTTTTGATAATGAGCCAAATACACTGCCACCTAGTCACGATGTACACTTATGTTAGCGGTTTCAAAATGTTTAGTTCAAATACATTATAATTTTCATCACAGACCTGAAGACTCAGAATATATTCCTGACGAAGACTAATGTGGTGAAGGTTGGCGACTTCGGCATCTCCAGGTTCCTGAGAGATAAACAAGACTTAGCAACCACCGCCATAGGTACTCCTTACTACCTGTCTCCTGAGATATGTCAGAGGTGAGTCTGGAGAAGTGCCTTCTTGGTAAGGGACTCTTGCTCCAAGGTATTGGAGTTACCCTTCCCCTCACTTTCAAGGATCAAACTGCAATATGTTTCTTAAATACAATAATTTGTAATAAGGGGAAATGTAATATAGGTTTTAGGTACAATAGTCTGTAATATGGTAGTGGAGTAGCTTCAAATATTTTTTGTAATTGATAATTTGCAAGAGGTTGAGCGGGTAATGGCCTTAATAGGTTTAAAGTGTAATAGGTTGCATGTACAGGCGGGCGTACAATCAGAAGTCAGACATGTGGGCTGTGGGTTGCGTCTTGTACGAGTTGTGTGCCCTCACCCACCCCTTCCAGGCAGACTGCTTCGATGACCTCCTCGTCAACATTCTCAGTGGTGCCTACAAGCCTTTACCACCGTGAGTAGTGACCCATACCTGGTATGTACTGTACCCATACCATGACTTAAGATTTGAAGCAACACAGTATTAGGAACGCAGATAATTCAGGAGAGTCAGCGTATGTCTCCTGGATCTCCACCTCCCCAGGACATGACCCACAATAGTCTGCGGACGCCCGGGTACCTGCTTACCTCTAGGTATCAAACCCATTAAGTTGACGGTAGTAAGTGAAGCACATATAGGTCCACGAACAGAGATCTATTTTGTTAGCAAATAGAATATAATAAGCAAATATAAGTAAGTTTGTTTAGGTACAGGTACACATAAGCACAATTATCATGCCTAGTAACGTATAAATTACTTACAAAAGTCAGTGACTTGTTTCCATTAGGGTTCTTGTAATATCTTATTCAAAACCTAGCTGTAAGATACAGTACAAATCTATTATTGTAGATGAATGGTTCAGAGAACCGACAAGTTATAAATTAGACACATATGCAACACTTGGGTATCTTTATTGAGGAAACGTTTCGCCACACAGTGGCTTCATCAGTCCAATACAAAGTAGAAAGGTGTAAGGAGAGGAGGAGTTTGAGGTTATCAGTCCCTCGGCCTGGAGTCGATGTGTTCAGTCCATCAATCTTGTTAGAAGTGTAGCACAAGGCCGTAGAGGTGAATTATATGCTGTAATCAGGTGAGATGAAGCAGGAGGAGGCGGGGTCATAGTAGTACCATCCACTATTCTAAGTAGGTCTTCGTCCAAAGGTTGGACAAGTGTAGAAGAATTCGTTTGTATCACTGTGTGGCGAAACGTTTCCTCAATAAAGATACCCAAGTGTTGCATATGTGTCTAATTTATAACTTGTCGGTTCTCTGAACCATTCATCTACATCCTGTCTGACACAGCAACAGCTTGGGATCTTGATACAAACGAATTCTTCTACACTTGTCCAACCTTTGGACGAAGACCTACTTAGAATAGTGGATGGTACTACTATGACCCCGCCTCCTCCTGCTTCATCTCACCTGATTACAGCATATAAGCCACCTCTACGGCCTTGTGCTACACTTCTAACAAGATTGATGGACTGAACACATCGACTCCAGGCCGAGGGACTGATAACCTCAAACTACTACTCTCCTTACACCTTTCTACTTTGTATTGACTGATGAAGCCACTGTGTGGCGAAACGTTTCCTCAATAAAGATACCCAAGTGTTGCATATGTGTCTAATTTATAAATCTATTATTATTATTATTATTATTATTACCCTAAAAATAAAGAAAACTAGGTAGCTCAACTGTGTGAATAAATTATTGTAAAAAGGTACAATAGGAATACGGTGAATTGAGTTATTTACATTATTAAATAGAGACGATCAGCTTACAATAATAGGTAGACGAAATGTTAACTAGAAATCACTCCTTCCAATAATAATAATTAATAATAATCTTTATTCACTACAAGTATACAAGGTATGCAGGCCTAGCTGACATCATTGACATACTACTATATAGAAAGTCCCTTGTTATGCTGAGCATTTCCCGCAAATTAGGTCAGTTTTGTCCCAGGATGCGACCCACACCAGTCCACTAACACCCAGGTATCCATTTACTGAAAGGACCCCAATGGAAATAAGTCACTCTGTCTGACTTTTTTGGGTTATCCTAGGTTCTCTACACATATGCTGCTATGTATGATAATGTATGTAAATGTATTTGTGTATACCTGAATAAACTTACTGATGGGGGAACATAGAAAACAGGTGTAAAGAAACACGCCCAATGTTTCTACCCTGGTTTCATTCATTTAAAAGCTTAGGATCTTAGAATGACACTACTGCATCATATAGCATAGTGTAGCAACACACGCTGGGTATTCCCACACTGTATTAAATACAATAGAGTAGTCGCACACTGCTGTTGTATCTTAGTCGCTTGTTATAGTATCCCCTTCAACTGGTTCTTGGTGACAGGATTCTTTAGTTTGTGCTTAAACTGCCGTTTTCTTTTTCTGTTTAGTATGTTAGGTTTTCTTCTATGGGAGTCAGTAGCTCAGTGGTGAGAGCGTTCAGCTCTCAACTACATATAAGGTTCCCAGTTCGATCCCCGGGTATGAGGAACTTGTAGGCAGGTTCTCCATAAATCCTCGTTGCTTTCATCCATCTAGCAGTAAAAATCGGTGCCTGAGAGTTACTGTTGTGGGTCGCATCCTGGGGGAAATTGATATTTAATGGTATTAAACTCAGTCCTGCTGGACTATATCATACAATGAGGCGCTTAACACGTTTCTAGCAAATATAAGACGTTTCTCTCACTACTACTATCCCCAACATGATAAGCAAGTTTGAGTACAGGTACGCAAGTTAAATTAGCATAAAAAATAACACTTCATTTGGAAATCTTTACTGAGGAAACGTTTCGCCAGCCAGAGGTTTCTTCAGTCCATTACAGAGAAAAACGGTGGGAGATTAGTTTGTCTGGCATTCAGCACACGGAGGATCGAGCCTCGAGTATTGAGTCGGCTGAGACTGACCCCCACAGGTTTGACCGCTTTATAGAAGATAATCTTTCCAGTGCCATCTATTGTATTTATTAGTATGACACTTGTTCAAAAGCAGTTTTTTTTCCCCGCTGCTGCTGTTGGTGGCACTGCTGCTGTTGGTGGCACTGCTGCTGTTGGTGGCACTGCTGCTGTTGGTGGTACTGCTGCTGCTGTTGCTACGGCTGGTGGCTGCTGTGTGAGGCAGGAAATCGTCTATTCTCCTGCAGGGGCTGACGAAGGTGTTGCTTAGGACGAAGCCTGAGCGACGCCCCTCAGCTGACGCTCTCCTCCTCCTGCCTGCCCTCAAGCCTTACGTTGAGAATTACCTCGTCAAGGTCGGCCTTCACTCTGTAATTAAAACCTCCGCACACTGTAATTAGGCCTCCACACACACACACACACACACACACACACAGTAGTTAGGCCTCCACACACACTGTAGTTAGACCTACATACACACTGTAGTTAGACCTACACACACTGTAGTTAGACCTACACAGTTAGGCCTACACTGTAGTTAGGCCTCTATTTTTCGTAGTTGGTACATTCTTTGTATACAACCAGTTAAATGTCCCTGAGCTAATAATATAAAATTAACCAATAAAACGGAAAGTGTCGTACAATCCCGAAGTGTGTAGACTGACTGGTGATTCTTCTCCCGGCAGCACGAGGGTATAATAGCCAATCGCAGCAGGCAACACTCTGGAAACACTGCTCAAGAACACAAGGACGCCGTCAGGAGGGACGGCGTTGCTCTTGATGATCCCAGGATCAAGGCTCTGAAGAGGAGGTGGTAAGGATGACTAATGTTTATTGGGAAGCGTGGAGCTTGTAGGGGATTCGGTTAGGTTAGGCAGGAAACAGGACAAGTGTTTCCTGAAGCTCCACAGCTGGAGCTGCATCCTAGTATGATCTGTCATTATTCGTAAGGACTCTTACAGCGCCTGGAAAATGAGAGGTTAGTCATTTTGGATCAATGTGTAGTTATACGTCCTGGGGCTAAGTTTCTCCAGCATCAAGGGGTCTCCGTCCCCCCTTCAAGGTTAAATTAGAAGGGAGGGACTTGCATATATTAAACTGTTACTTTTTTTTAAGATTTCATATGCACATTTATCAAAATGTAATTGTTTTCTTTCCTGTATGGAGGTGTGGGTCACGTGAGGGTGGAGGCAGTGTTGACCTAGACAGTCTCTACCCCCGCAGGGTGAGTACTGATCTCAGCTCCAGTTTGTTACACGTAAGATATACATAAAGCCCAGAGAACTGTACTTAAAATGTAGCATCTGTAAAATTAATAGTTAATTAAAAGTCCTATGTGACTGCATCGCCTTATTGGTAAAGAAACAGACATATTTAATAGCACATTTAATTTCTAACTGGAAGGTTTCTATCAGCAAGAACAGTGTTACCAGTAACCTCAGCTAATATTTAATGTGAATTTAACCAAACCATCCATATCCATCAATACATTGAAAGCTTGTGTGATAATTTGAACTTGGGCCATTGCTATTTTATCATTCAAAAGAATATTAACTCTAGCTTCAAGAATACAGTGTAAATTTTAGGCACAAGTACACGCAAGTACAGTTATCATACATAGTGCAAAATGCCTAGGATAACGAAAAAAGTCAGTGACTAATTTACACTGGGGCCCATGTATTTACATTGGGATGCACTTGGTTCAAGCATAGGTGAACTTAATCCTGTTTTGTGTGATGTTACAGGAAGCTGCTAAGAGTGAGGTTGAAGAGGCATCTGGTGGGAAGTTTGCGAAACCTCGCTGTGTGTCTGACCCTGCTGTGAGATCTCGCTGTGTCTCTGACTCTGTTGTGGGACTGGAATCCAACAGTCACTTTGCGTCTCCAAAGATAACTAGCGAGTACAAACCTGGCACCCAGGATGACAACGTTTTCTTGACCCCGAAGGTCTTACTCAGAAATAAAGTTAAGAAAAGAGTAGATACGCCTATTCCGAAACCAGATGGAAGGAACTACTACCCGTCCTGCCAGCAGCTTGAGTCACCAGAACAGAACCAACTCAACCACTATCAACAGGAGCAAAACCAACAGGAGCATCAACCACAACAGGAGCATCAGAAACTGTTTTCAGACATATCGGCGCAAAACAATGAACTGGAGTCTCCTCTCTCTGACTGGCAAGACAGTCCAACACCAACACTACAGGAGGACCCTTGTGTGTACAGTAGTGCTGGTGAGAGAGACACCAACAGTAAGACTTACTCTCGCGTTGGCTTCGGTGAAACATATATTGTGAGACGCCATTGTGACGGTCAACCCAGCCAGTGAAGGAGACTGCACCGTCCCTCTGCACTGTTAAACTACTCATATAAGGTTATGTTCAGTCTCAACTTTACCAGGAATGAGAGTGGAAACCATCGAACATTTTATGTATTTTTTTTAACTATAAAACCACATTTTTAATGTTTGTAAATTAAGTTTTGCTACATTAATAATCTCGTAGCATAATGTCTGATGTGTTAGTCTTTCTAATTATTTTTTAATAAAGAAATTATTTAATTATGTAATCAGATTGCCTCGTATACGTTAACACGTTATGACCCCTGAGAGTTTAGCGCTTCCCCGTGAATGTATTGGGGAACCTTGATCCAAGAAAAGTTTAATATATGGAGAAGCTCAAAGCCAGTAGGTGCTCTTAATCCAAGGAATCTGGGCTCTTCCTTGGATCGAGCTTGGTTATATAATTTTCCCCAGGTACTGTATGACCCTTAAGGGTTTAGAGCTTCGTTATGATAATGTATGATCCATGGGTGGCCTGGTAGGCAACGCTCTCGCCTTGCAGTGTCCGTGGTTCGATCCCCGGCACGGGGTGGAAACACTGGGCGTGTTTCCTTACACCTGCTGTCACTATTCACCTAGCAGTAAGTAGGTACCTGGGTGTTAGTGGACTGGTGTGGGTGGCATCCTGGGGGACAAGATTGAAGGACCACAATGGAAATAAGACCGTCCTCGATGACACACTTGACTTGGGTTATCCTGGGCTAACCCTGAGCTACCTGAGAGACCAGGTCACCCCGGTCAGACCGTCCTGTATCCAGCTGCTCCTGGGTTATCCTGGCTGGCTAACGGCCTCACCTAGAGTTACGCTGGTCGCTAGGCCTCCCTGGGTTATCCTGGCTGGCTAACCTCCCTGGGTTTGGCTAAGCTAACCTCCGTTAGCAATACTAACCCTCTGAGGTTAGTCATTTGCTTGTAGCAACCTCCGGGTTATTCTAAGTAAAGATTGATACGTATTCTAAGAACTTTATTCTATACCCTGTAGACGTGTAGGACGACTATTATTTGGTATACCTAGAAAGGGATTCCGGGTAGCTGGCCCCCAGTGGATCATGATATTGTCACGTATGTGTCGTATGATTGTGAAAGCCTAAGGGTTATTGATAACCCTTGTGTATTCAACAGTTGAACAGTCTTGGCCCCCTGACACTTACTGTGCTGTCTGTGTACTCTTGGCGCCCCTGCTTTTCAATGGGGGAATGTTGCATCTCCTGCCCAGTCTTGATTTCGTAGGAGTGGTTTTAGTGTGCAAATTTGGGACTAGTTCCTCTAGGATTTTTCCAAATGTATATTATCATGCAACTTCCTCGCCCCTCCAGGGAGGTTCCTTGACGCTGGTGAGGGGCTCTTGATCTAGGGAATTCAATCTGTGCTTCAGTTCCCTGAATTGAGCCTGAATACCTTCCATCCCCCCCCCACACTGTATAATCTTACGGTTTTAGCGCTACCCCACGATTATAATAAAAAATAATCGCAGTTCCCCGTAATTTTAAGTGATTTATTGTACTTATACGAGAAGTGAAAGTCCTCTGTACATTCTCCAGGTCTGCAATTTTGCCTGCCTTGGAAGAGGTCGTTAGTGTACAGCAATATTCCAGCCTAGAAAGAACAAGATATTTGAAGACTGTCTTCCTTAGCTCGATGGCTAGCGCACTTAGTTCAGAGATCGGAGATCGAATCCCAGGTACGGCTGGAAAACATTAAGAACATAAGAACATAAGAAAGGAGGAACACTGCAGCAGGCCTGTTGGCCCATACTAGGCAGGTCCTTCACAATCCATCCCACTAACAGAATAATCGCCCAACCTAATTTTCAATTCTACCCAAGAAATAAGCTTTGAAGATTCTATTAACTCAAGTGCGAGTCCCACTCAAATCCAACCCCTCTCACTCATGAATTTATCCAACCTAAATTTGAAACTACCCAAGGTCCTAGCTTCAATGACCCTACTAGGCAGACTGTTCCACTCATCAACTACCCTATTTCCAAACCAATATTTTCCTATATCCTTTCTAAATCTAAACTTATCCAATTTGAATCCATTATTGCGGGTTCTCTCTGGAGAGATATCCTCAAGACCTTATTTATATCCCCCTTATTAATACCCATCTTCCACTTATATACCTCGATCATGTCTCCCTCATTCTTCGTCTTACAAGTGAATGTAATTTAAGGGTCTTCAATCTTTCTTCATACGGAAGATTTCTAATGCTATGAATTAACTTTGTCATTCGTCGCTGAATGTTTTCTAACGAATTTATATCCATTCTGTAAAATGGAGACCAGAACTGAGCTGCATAATCTAGGTGAGGCCTTACTAATGATGTATAAAGCTGTAATATAACCGCTGGACTTCTGTTGCTTACACTTCTTGATATAAATCCCAGTAATCTATTTGCTTTATTTCTTACGCTTAGGCATTGCTGACTTGGTTTGAGGTTGCTGCTTACCATAACCCCCAGATCCTTTTCGCATTCTGTACGGCTGAGTTCAACATTATTAAGCTGGTAGGTGCTAGAGTTATGAACATTCCCGAGCTTTAGAACTTTGCATTTATCTACATTAAACTGCATCTGCCATTTTTCTGACCAGGAATTGAGTTTGTCTAAATCCTCCTGAAGTTCCGTGACATCTACGTCTGAATCGATTATCCTACCTATCTTCGTGTCATCGATAGGTAGGACGTGTTTCCTCAAGATACCTACTGTCCATGTTCACCTAGCAGTATAAAATGGGTACCTGGGTATTTGTCGACTAGTGTTGCATCCTGGGACAAAACTGACCTAATTTGAGGGAAATGCTCAGCATAACAAGGTGCTTTCTATATAGTAGTATGTCAAACCATACCACGGGTGGGGTTCGAACCCGTGGTCAGTCTCAAAAAAACTAGACCGTAGCATAGTAGTATGTCATTGATGTCAGCTAGGCCTGTATACCTTGTACGTGTAATTGTAGAAATAAATCACTTTGACTTTTTTAGGTTATCCTAGGTACACATATGCTGCTATGTATAATAATCTATGTAACTGTATTGTGCATACAAACACATATATTTGACTTTAGAGTGTGACCACTGAGCTACGGGTTGACGGGGCGGCGCGTGCGCAATGAGTGCTGGTGTTGCGCATGCGCAGTGTGAGAGCACCCATGTGTGAGGTATAGGTGGGTTCTGCCTCCTTCATCCCGGCCTCACAACCTGCTTCTCCCCGCTCTGGGTTAAAGGTGGTGTTATATCGCCGAGTTGCAGGGACATCCGACCTTAATCAGCCTCCATCATGAGCTCCAACGATGAGCTGGCGTGTGTGTATGCTGCTCTCATCCTCCTGGACGACGACCTCACCGTCACGGTGAGATATTGATGAATATGTGGAGGCCGCCACATTGTTTATGTTGTGGCCTGGCAGCCACGTTGGGGACGAATTATCATTTATTTGAAAGTAATGAAATATTTATATTTAACCTATTATAAAATGCTCTAGCGTTTAGTTTTAACAATTTTTATATCAAGATGTTAAAATATTTAATTTATGTAAAAACATGTAGATTCAAAGCGTATTTAAATGTGATAAAATGTTTTAAAAGTATATAATTTAGTGCGTCTCATAAATTCCCTACTATAACTCGTACGGATTTATAGCTTAAACTTATTAAAAGTTACGGTACTTTGCCCGTGAAGGGTTCTTGATCCAAGGGATTGAGCCTGACCTCTCCCATTCCCCTATTCTATTTGATTATAATAATAATCCCATTCCCCTAGGGAGCTGTGTGACCCCTGTGGTTTTAGCGCTCACTCCATGACAGTAAATAAGAGAATCATTAAAAATCACGGGATTTTAGACTCAAATATTAAAATATTGCGTCATATTACTTGGTCGCCATCCAATATGAATATTTCATTGTGTTTTGTACCTTTATTAATGGAGTGAAAATATGTGCAGGTTATTGATGTATAGTAAAGCAAAAAGATAGAAAATAACGTGAATTATGACTTTGAAAACTCGCCGAAATTGATGACTGGATAACTTACCATCGTCGGTGAGTTTTTTTTTTTTTAGGTTCGCAACAAAAGTCTAAGTAAGTTTATTCAGGTATACACAAATACAGTTACATAATTATCATACATAGCAGCATTATGTGTAGAGAACCTAGGATAACCCAACAAAAAGTCAGTGACTTATTTCCATTGGGGTCTGTATTTTTATAAGATTTTTTTTATACAACTTCGATAGATCAGTTGGGTAGGTCAGGTCTGATGCATTGCAAGTAAGTTTATTCAGGTATAGGTACACATAAATACAGTTACATAAATTATCATACATGGTAGCATGTGTGTAATTACCCAGGATAACCTGCCTAGCAAGGGCCAGTAGGCCTGCTGCAGTGCTCCTTTTTTGTTCTTATAATGGCATTTGAGAAAGTACTTGATCAAGGACCCTAATGGAAATAAGTCACTGACCATATTTTTTTTGGGGGGGGTTATCCTGGGTAATTTACACATGTTACACTATGCAATGCACAGCATATTAGGGGCTTTTGGCATGTACATCTCATCAATAACTATGTATCTTGTCTACCCAACCATGTATCATTGTACCATGTCTCAATAAAGTATTATTATTATTATGATAAATGTACTTAAGAACATAAGAAAGAAGGAACACTGCAGCAGGCCTACTGGCCCATGCGAGGCAGGTCCAAGTCTCCCACCGGCCCATGCGAGGCAGGTCCAAGTCTCCCACCGGCTTAAGCCAATGCCCCGACCCTGCCAGGTCAGGTTACATTCACTTAAGGAAGGAGCACGGCATCTGACCTAGTAGCACAAGCTAGTCAGGACCCACCCGCACCCACTCATATATTTATCTAGCCTATTTTTAAAACTACACAACGTTTTACCCTCTATAACTGTAATCGGGAGTTTGTTCCACTCATCGACAACCCTATTACCAAACCAATGCTTTCCTATATCCTTCCTGTGTGTACCTGTACCTAAATAACTTGCATAGATTCATTCCATTATGGTGGCTAAAGCTCTCTCTTCACACGGTGAGGGTCCGGGTTCGATTCCCAGCGAAGGGGTGGAAACATTGGACGAGTTTCTTTACACCGGTTGTCTATGTTCACCCATCAGTAAAATGGATACCTGTGTGTTAGTGGACTTTTGTGGGTCGAATCCTGATTTCTTTTCAGCAGTGAGAACCTAAAATTAAAGTACAGTGGTACCTCGGTTAACGATGGTCCCCAAACTCTCCCTTTTATGTAAGTTTATTTTTTTAAATGCTTTTGTAAGTTGTTTTTGGGGGTCTAAAAGGACTAGTCTATTTTACATCATTCCTTATGGGGATAAATTCGTTTGGTAATGGCACTTGAACAGCATTCTGGAACGAAAAATATCATTAACCGAGGTACCACTGTACTTTTTCACTCCCATATTTGTCAACCTATTTAAGCTAGCCAAAGTGATATGTGGATTGTTCCATGCATCTAAAACTTTTCTAACTAGTACTTAACTGTATCCTTTCTAAAAGATGGTTTATTAAACCAGTGATTTTCTTTGCTTTCCAGTATGTTTTTATTAAAGTACAGGTACACATAAATCCACTTACATAAATTATCATACATAACATATGTGTAGATTACCTAGGATAACCCAAAAAAGGCAGTGATTTATTTCCATTGGGGTCCTTCTGCAATGTATGGAAACTACAGCTGCAAAATTTAAATGATAACTTTCCGTTGATATTCCTAAAGTACTATATATAACCTTGGGAATTTGAAAACGTTCTTAAAAAACCTATTAGTTTTATCTACTTGAAGTATGCTGCCAAACTAAAAAGTACAACCAACCATCATTAGTGTACGTACTATTACATTGCTTCTGTAAAGCACCAGGGTAGATTTCTTCTTCTCTGGTAGTGATGAGGAAGTAGATGAAATCCTTTTCTCTTGGGTGAGGCAGACCAGCATCTCTTGCAGTGTGTCTCAATTAGAAAAGGTACAATATGTTTAACCCTTAAACTGTCCATACGTAGATATACGTTGACTCACGTACTGCTCCGAACGTAAATCTACGTTTTTTTTTTTTAAATGCTTTTAACCTTGCCACGATAAGCCTGAGTTGCCTAGACATTAGAGAATGGGTCTGTGCACTCGTGCAGTATTACAAAATTCGGGGATGCCAAAAAAATGTGCTCTTTATTTTAAACAAAAAAGAACAATATTTTTTTCTCAAAATATTCAGTGCGCTAAACGCGTCAACGTAGATCTACGTGTGGACAGTTTAAGGGTTAAACTGATTTCATTAAGAAGTAAAGATTGCTGATTGTTGTAGTTTTATTTTTTTTAATTGCAAGGTACTTTTTTTTAGATCCTTAGCAGTATTGAAAGTATGAAATAAAGGCAGCAATTGTTTATTTACCAGTTTACCCAGAGAGAGTTCCGGGGTCAACGCCCCCGTGGCCCAGTCTGTGACCAGGCCTCATAATAAAGATAAAGAAGTAGGATTTACTAAATAAAATTAGTCTATACACATTACATTATGACAGGAAAACAATGTTCAGAGATTGTTTCTGGAAGCCTAAAAGCAATATCTATTTTGGGTAGGATTTAATGCTATTTGGGGACTTTTAATATTTGCCTCTTAGTGTTAACACTAAATGGCTTTGAGGATTTTAGTAAAAAAAATAATGCTCTTTTTAAGTATTAATTTTGTCAAATTGTAGGTTCATAGTAGGGGGTTTGAATTGCATCTTCTGCTCAATTACTTAAAATTTCATTACATATTTGAGACCTTTTTTTTTTTTCCTTTTTACACACTTCAAGGTTACATTTTTCTACAATATTTTAATTTCAGGTATTAAATTCTTGCAGCTGACTTGTACATAAGATTATACTATATAAACAAGTTGTTTGGTAGATATTGTTAGTAATTTTAGTTTCTAATTGAGATTGAGGCAGACTTTTGCCCGTTCTCTAAATTTATGTATTTTATTATTGGTACCATGATTGTCAGTAGTGTATAGTATGTATACATGTGTATTCCAATGACCGTTACAGCCAGTCACAATTTGAGTGAGGTCACTTGACTGGCAGTAACAGTTATTGGAATACACATGTGTATACGTGATTGTCATAATATTTTAATGGGCAATTGTTTTTCAGGCAGAGAAGATCAATTCCATCCTGAAGGCTGCTAATGTCAACGTTGAACCATACTGGCCTGGCATGTTCGCCAAGGCATCACAAGGTCTAGACCTCCGCTCGATTGCTAACAGTGTTGGTGTCGGTGGAGGCGGCGGCGGCGGTGCCCCCGTGGCTGCTGGTACTCACAGTGCTCCTGCTGCTGTAGACACAGGTATGCTGCATGTTTCCTGTGATGCTTATTTTGGTGGTTCTTTTTAATTAATGATTAAAATTATTTTTAGAATTCTACTTGTGAAAGTGACATTTATAGTAGAGGTGGGGCTCCACTTATACAGCAGGTTAGGTTCTGGGCTACTGCTGTAAAATAAAACAGCCTTTTTTCACTTTCAAATGCATGTAAAAATCTGATAAACATGCATTTCATTGTTTATATTTTATTACAATCTTAATTAATGAGTTGTTTATGCAGATATGAATTAGGTCACAATTATTTAATGTGATGTTTTACCGTGTTTCACCTGACTCCTTGTGATTACATTTTTAATACTGATGAGTGGACTTCTATGTGAACCAAAAGTTACTTAAATCCAGGCACTAACTTTTGCTTTTTTTCAACAGCCCCTGCTGCCGAGGCAAAGAAGGAAGAGGCGCCACAGTCTGAAGAGTCTGATGATGACATGGGCTTCAGTAAGCAACTTCCTTCTGTACTTGTGAAGAAATTGTCATTATATTCATGTTCAGAAAATATCTATTTACTGATAATTGGCTGTACTTTCATTAACTATTACTTATGATATTAACTTCTTTTTTTCAGGTCTCTTTCGGCTAAATCTAATACCACATTTTGTAATTCCAAAATAAACTAGGAATTGTTACTTTTTGTTTTCTTACTAGTCCGGTAAATAGAATATTTAGTGTTGAACCTGTTTATGGCATTAAAATTGTCTATAAAAGACTCCATATGCTGAATTATTAAGTTTGTAATGCTAGACACACACAAGCAACTATTTGTGCAGTGCTAGTAAAGCTTTTAAATCTGGCTTATTATATTTCTGTAAGATTACAGGAAATTAATCACCATTTACAATTTCAGCAGCTAATGCTTTCCTGTGATGTATGATTGACTAATGATTAAAGTTCCTTATAAGGGGGGGCCTCCTGATTACTGTCTAGCTGCTGTGTGATCCTTGTGGGTTTGGTGCTTTTCCGTGAATGACAATTATATCAATAAATTTAAATGCAGGTGAATGTCTTGAGTAATATGAATTATCCAACGTGTCTTAGATCATATTTGATTACCTTCCAGTCCCAAGGTGCTGTATAACATTAATGGGTTTAGTTCTTCTGTATGAACTTTATTAAAACAATTAAGCTACTCTTTATCAAATCTGGCACGGTATGAGACTCCCAAAGTATGTAACATACTGTCTAGAAATTAGACTTCTTGTCTTTTACAAATTTGTTTGTGTTGTATATCTAGTTCAGCACTGTATGACCCTTGTGGGTTTAGCACTTAGTTATGATTGTAATAATGTTCATCTAGTTAAGTTGTTTTCCTGGGTAATGAACAGGTAAACTGCAACTTTGTCATCTATTCTGAACTAACAATTTTCCCATGAGTGTTGTACTTTTCAGTGCTCTCAGCCATGAAATTGCTGGCAACAACATTGGTCCTAGTTAGAACATGACAAATGCCAGTTCACAATCTTTATAAATTGTCTAGTCTTATCAAAGGGCACGCAGGATACACTTCCATCTCTACAACACTAATGGGTTTCCTTGCCGAAGTCCCACCTTTAATGCAGACAATTTAACTGCAAGAGTAGGTGAAAAGTCCTTGATGCAAAGAACTGAAGGAACTCCTTTTTCTTTTATTATTAACACCAGCAGTTTCCCACCAAGTTCTTGCCAGAGGCATGCTTACACTATAGTTATAAAACTAACATTTAACACACACCCCTCCTTCAGAGTGCCGGCACTGTACTTCCCATCTCCAGGACTCGGAGTCCAGCCTGCCGGTTTTCCTGAATTCCTTCATAAATATTACCTTGCTCATACTCCGACAGCACGCCAAGTCCTAAATACCATTTTTGTTTCCATTCGCTCCTGTCTTAACACGCTCATGCATGCTTGCTGGAAGTCCATGCCCCTTGGACACAAAACAACCTCCAACCTTTCTTAGGCTGCACTCTACCCCTCCTTCCTTCCACTACAGATTTATACACTCGAAGTCATTCTATTTTGTTCCATCCTCTCTACATATCCGAATTGGATCTGTGCTCCAGTTCCCTGAATTAAGCCTGAATACCTTCCACATCCTCCCCACAGGCGCTGTATAATCCTACGGGTTTAGCGCTTCCCCATAATTATAATAATCCATGTTCGAATCACTTCAACAAGCCCTCTGGATAATAGTTTTGGTAATCCCGCACCTCCTAATTTCCAAACTACAAATTCTCTGCATTATATTCACACCACATGTTGCCCTCAGACACTACATCTCCACTGCCTCCAGCCTTCTCCTTGTTGCAACATTCAGCACCCATATTAGAGCATTGGTATAACTACTCATACATTCCCCTCTTTGCTTCTATGGACAAAGCTTTGTCTCCACAGACTCCTCAGTGTACCACTCGCCTTTTTTCCCTTGTCGATTCTATGATTCGCCTCATCTTTCATAGACCCATCTGCGGACACGTCCACTCCTAAATATCTGAATACATTCACCTCCTCCATACACTCTCCCTCCATTCTGGTATCCAATCTTTCATTACCAAATTTTTTTTTTGTTATCCTCATCACCTTACTCTTTCCTATTCACTTTTCTTTTACTTGGATTAATAAACTTGGTTCTCTCATACTCTAGGCACTATGATCATATGGAGTTCAATGCTTTGTGTGAAATTAACCAAAAAGGAAAATTTAAGGATTCCTTGATTCTGGTGAAGGGCTCTTGATTTAAAGAATTTGATCTGTGCTCTGATTCCCTGGATTAAGCCTGAATGCCATCCATCGCCCCACCCCCCATGGGCACTGTATAATCCCTATGCATTTAGTGCTCCCCATGATAATAGCTATGAAGGCCCCTGAAGGCAAAGTTCTTGGTCTAAGGCAGGGGTGGGGAGACCTGTGGCCTGAATTAATTATTTTTCTCGGTTATAAAATAACTTTTTAAAAGATAAACATTTTGCAGTATGTCTAATCAAAATTTATTTAATGTGGCCTTAGCAAGCACAAAGATATTGTTTTTTGTTGGGTCCCTGGTCATGTTGACGTACAGGGCAATGAACAGGCAGACACTGCTGCACGGTCAGCAGTACATGACCTTCCACTTTCATATAGAGGTGTTCCTTTTACGGACTATTTTGCGGTCATTGCTACCCACCTTCGCACCCGATAGCAACAACGCTGGTCTGACCTGCTAAATAACAAACTTCATTCTATTAAACCGAGTATAGGTTTCTGGCCTTCTTGTCACCAATGTCGAGGTTGGGAGACTACACTCTCCCGTCTCCGCGTTGGCCACACTCTTCTTACGCACGGGTATCTCGTGGAGAGGCTCCCTGTCCCCCTCTGTGAGCATTGTCAGGTTCCAGTGTCTGTTCGACATATTCTGTTGGACTGTCCACTTTATCAACGAGCACGCAGAATTTACCTCCAACGGCGTCTTCGCTCTGCGGCCCTTTCTTTACCTTCCCTTCTTGCTGATGGACCCTCCTTTAATCCTGACTTTCTCGTTGACTTTTTGACAGAAACTGACTTACTACACAAACTGAAGATTATACCTTTAGCACCTCCCTCAGTCCCTTCTACCTCGATCTCTTGCTACCCTCTCTCCCTGCACTATCCACTGTCCTGCTGCACTCCATACCCTACTAATCATCCATCTCCCGCTTACAATCCATTCTCCCTGCATCCTGTCCTACCCCGCCGTGCTGTGTAACCCTTGTGGTTTAGCACTTCTTTTGATTATAATAATTAATGTGGCCTTGTTAGATAACATCCACCTTTAATGAGGTCTTGTTAGATTACAGCCAACTTTAATGAGGTCTTGTTAGATTACAGCCAATTTTAATGAGGTCTTGTTAGATTATAGCCAATTTTAATGGGGTCTTTTTAGATTACAGCCAATTTTAATGAGGTCTTGTTAGATTACAGCCAATTTTAATGAGGTCTTGTTAGATTACAGCCAACTTTAATGTGGCCTAACAAAAATGTTCCCAACTATTGGTCGAAGGAATTGGACCTGTCTTCACTTTAAATGAACCAGAGTGCCTCCCATTTTCCCAGGTGTTTTATAACTCCTATGGGAGTAGTGCTCCCCCATGAATAATTATCCTTTAAATTTTAATACTATTGACCCCCTTTGGGTATTAATACATATAACTAGATTCAGTGTTCCCCATGAATGCAGTATTAATGAAGGTGGATACCATAATTCATGGTTTTGAAATTTGCTCAGACCTCTTTAGTTTAATATCTTTATTATGCACCCCATACCCATCCTGTGGGCGGTAGTCAAAAGATTAGAGGTACATAATGGGTCCAGTGACTGGACCTCAACAATACAATTGTCCTCAAAGATTGTAAAGTTATACCATGAATTAAGGGAAGATCCTGGACTTCACCTTACGAAACAGACAAAGCAAATGCGATAGTAATTATGGACAAGGTAGATTATAGGGGAAATATTGAACATATTAGAAGACAGAGAAACTTTCGTGCCCCTTGAGGGGCTAGTGACCACTTCTCTATTTAATTACTGAAAAGCCAAGGGAAAAAATGGTGATACAGAGCTGCAATGTGTGTAACTCTGTATCACCTTTCTGGGTTTAGCACTTAGTTTTTATTATAATAATGTACTGCTGTGTATACTGTATTAATATTATTACTAATATTAATATTATTACTATTATTATTGTCTTAAAAAAAATGTGCTAAGCCCCTATGCTCGTGAAGGGCTCTTGATCCAGAGAACTTGAGCTAATCTTCCTTCAATTAAACCTGATTACCTCTCGTTTCCCAGGTGCTGTATGACCCCTATGGGTTTAGCGCATCCAAATATAATATTGATGGATAAAGTATATTGGTTGTATCAACCGGGACCTCTGGTCCGAGGAATATGAGCTGATCTTCCTTGCATCAAACAACTCTTTAACTCTCATGTCTCAACTGTATAACTATTATGGGTTTAGCTCTTCCCCATGAAAATAATAATATCCCATTCAGTTATGTTGGTTGGTTAATGGGGTTTAAAGTCTATCTAATACACGAGGGTTTAAGGCTGCATGTCACCTACACCACCAGTCAAAAACACTTTAATACCTAAAATAATGATTAATGTAAACTACCAGTGTATATACACTGAGAGACCCCTCTTGGTGTATATATGCATATATATTATATACAGTGGAGCCTCGGTTTTCGTTCACCTCCAAACTCGAACAATTATGTAAGTATATTTTTGTAAGTGCTTTTGTAGGGGTAATTTTGGGGGTCTGAAACGACTAATATAATTTACATTTGTCCTTATGGGAGCAAATTCGTTTGGTAACTGCACTCGAACAGCATTCTGGAAAGAATTTTCAACGAAAACCGAGGGTCCACTACACTGAAACACACACCTCTCAGTGTATATATACTGAGACATACACACATCATGCAGTGCTGTTAGTCATGGTTAATGAGAGAGCTATGTATAGTGTTTTTTTATTTATTGTTCAGGTATGTTAAGAGTATAATGTATAGTATACCACATCGGTCTAGACCCGTACACAGCATTGTACAGCAGTCGCAAGACTGGCAGTAAGACGAAGCTTGGATCAGTGGGCAAGATGCTCAGACGAGATCTCACTGGAGGCCGAATCAAAGACACATTATGTCTTATTTAAAGACGTTTCGACCGTTGTGGGACGGACGCTGTCAAAGACCTACTGTGGGCGAAACGTCGTTAAATTATAATTTATCCCTTCCCCCTCCAAATCATTCTAAACAAGCGTTACAATATAGAAATCCCCCTGGGGTATAAACAACATTTCGGGCAGAAATGCAATGTTTCTTCTCTGGGTGTTTGAGCCAGCGTGAGATTCCACTAGCAAATTGATCACTTTCTCCAAGTGAACCATTGTCTCGATAAAGCTTTCCATTCAGCCATAGTGACTTATTAAGTTAGACTACAGTAAAGCTTTGCAGTGCCCAGTGACAATGAACCACAGGAACAGTAAGTTTAATTAGGTACAGGTGTACATGAGTACAATTATTATACATACATAGCTACATATGTGTAAATTACCTAGGATAACCAAAAAAAAAAGGTCTAAGTGACTTATTTTCATGCTCTTTGAATTATCAAGTGATTGGATAGCTACATTTGTACCCGATATAATTTGCATTATTCTAATATATGGGGGTTCACCTCTGGGGAGAATCACGGGGAATTATACCTTCGGATACGTAAAATTGCTTCTAGGGGGGGAAGGTTGGTTAATGGGGTTTAAAACCTATCGACTACACCAAGGGTCGTCAAGGCTGCGCCTTAACCTCTTCACCACCAGTCAAAAATACTTGATACTCACAGCATATATATGCTGGCAGATATACACCTCTCAGAATATATATCCTGTGTCTGTGGGGAAAAGATTCTTATTTCTTTTAGAAGCCATTTGAGTATTTTTCTCCTACCACCCCATATATTCCAATATATATTTTTGCACTATAAATTATTGCAAATCACAACTCACTTGACTCTTCATTACTACTGACACACTTTCTCTAAATCCCTCAGAATACGATGTTATAAATATTTCTCATTTCATGTTTTAACCCCTTAAATCTTAATGATAAATTCAGGTTTTATGATTTCTTGTGAATATAATAGTAATTTCTAAATTCCTATGTTGATTATATAGAAGGAGTATTGCTAGTGATAGTAATGCAGAGGAGGTACAGTTGTTTTAGTTAGAAATAGTGGGATAAATAATCAACACTCGTTAAATGATATTAGGTTATGTAAGGTTTGTCAGGTTAGGTTAGGTAAGGTTTGTCATGTTAGGTTAGGTAAGGTTTGTCAGGTTAGGTTAGGTAAGGTTTGTCAGGTTAGGTTAGGTAAGGTTTGTCAGGTTAGGTTAGGTTTGTCAGGTTAGGTTAGGTAAGGTTTGTCAGGTTAGGTTAGGTAAGGTTTGTCAGGTTAGGTTAGGTAAGGTTTGTCAGGTTAGGTTAGGTAAGGTTTGTCAGGTTAGGTTAGGTAAGGTTTGTCAGGTTAGGTTAGGTAAAGGTTTGTTAGGTTAGGTAAGGTTTGTCAGGTTAGGTTAGGTAAGGTTTGTCAGGTTAGGTTAGGTAAGGTTTGTCAGGTTAGGTTAGGTAAGGTTTGTCAGGTTAGGTTAGGTAAGGTTTGTCAGGTTAGGTTAGGTAAGGTTTGTCAGGTTAGGTTAGGTAAGGTTTGTCAGGTTAGTTAAGGTTGTCGTTAGGTTAGGTAAGGTTTGTCAGGTTAGGTTAGGTAAGGTTTGTCAGGTTAGGTTAGGTAAGGTTTGTCAGGTTAGGTTAGTAAGTTTGTCAGGTTAGGTTAGGTAAGGTTTGTCAGGTTAGGTTAGGTAAGGTTTGTCAGGTTAGGTTAGGTAAGGTTTGTCAGGTTAGGTTAGGTAAGGTTTGTCAGGTTAGGTTAGGTAAGGTTTGTCAGGTTAGGTTAGGTAAGGTTTGTCAGGTTAGGTTAGGTAAGGTTTGTCAGGTTAGGTTAGGTAAGGTTTGTCAGGTTAGGTTAGGTAAGGTTTGTCAGGTTAGGTTAGGTAGGTTTGTCAGGTTAGGTTAGAGTTCAGGTTAGGTTAGGTAGGTTTGTCAGGTTAGGTTAGGTAAGGTTTGTCAGGTTAGGTTAGGTAAGGTTTGTCAGGTTAGGTTAGGTAAGGTTTGTCAGGTTAGGTTAGGTAAGGTTTGTCAGGTTAGGTAAGGTTTGTCAGGTTAGGTTAGGTAAGGTTTGTCAGGTTAGGTTAGGTAAGGTTTGTCAGGTTAGGTTAGGTAAGGTTTGTCAGGAAACAGGACAAGTGTTTCCTGACGCGGGTCTTAGTTATATGTTGACCCACAGCTGGAGCTTTTGGTCATCTGACCGAGGCCTTCCACTGGCTTACCACTCCACCACTTTAAAAATTAAGGTTATTATTATATTATATTAGGTTAGGAGTAATGAAATAGACCTTAAACAACTGCTATATCATATCAGTTGGGATTAAAGTAATCACATATATCTTACACAGCTGTTAATGGTACCAGTTGAGGTGGAAAGTAATCAAAGACATCGGTAAATGGTGGTAGTTTAGGTCAAAATTAATCAAATGGACTTCAAACATCTGTTGAAATATGTTAGTTGAGGCTAGAAGTGATTAAATAGATAAAAAATAATCAAATTGATCAACACAGCTGTTATATAGCACAGGAACCAGCAGATGCTGGCACGAGAGGAATTCCTAGGCATGTCAGTGGCCTTCCTTGTAATTAATACTTTATAATATGTAAAGCACACATTGTAAACTTTGCAGAGAAACAAACATTTTAATTTTCAATATCCATTTTAACTTCATGATAATCTTGATTACTGTTGAATGCAAAGGTTTTCACTCTTAGGACAGTAATTCAACCTCTCCTCCTACGTAGAAGTCAACATTGTAATTTTTTAATATATTGATTTAAGCTGGTGTCTAGTACGCTATTGTAAGTGAGGATAATCTAACATGTATGGAAATGTAATGCAAAAAAAAAAAAATGCCATACTGGCAAGTTTATTTTCGAAACAGTCGTTTGATAATGTAAACAAGAAAAACGAGTTGAAGAAGTGTGCAACGTTTCGGAAGCCACAAAAATGTTTGTTGCACAAGTGTCTCATTCTTCAACAACCGTTTGATAATTTTATTATGCATGATGCAGCAGCAGGAGGTGAAAAACTAATGAGAAATTCCTTCGTTCAGAAAAGCAAGTGACAAAGTTCCTTCATTTTTTTCAGTAATTTGGAAAAATACAGAACCAGCGTTCTTTTTTTTTTTAGGAGGATAGATTGAATGATTTCTGAATTAACTTAATCTACAAGCGTGGGCGTCCACTAACCATGGATCAAGCCTGTGTTAAGGGGACTTAGCCATGTACATGAATGGCTATGAGCCAACAGACGATGGCAAAATATAACACTTTCAGCCAAGAAATTCTATCAATGCGACGTTTCACCCACTAGGGGGGGTCAGTGGAGGCGCCAGAAGGGAAGGAAATCCACCCCATAACTCAATCAGCCCCTCCAGATAAAAAAAAAATATATATAAATAATCCAGCTTCAAGTCGCCTAGTCCTCTTTACCAATTAGATGACCACAACTTGGCCCCCTCCTGTGTGGAAATTATGCAGCCGCCACTGCCAGTGGGCGAAATGTGGTATCTACGATTTTTTTTCTTCTGAAAGTGCATATATACCAGCAAAACATTCATAATGATGTCAAAAAACTAAACTTCCATATTCCCCTCACATCTTCCTAGTAAAATTCCAGTGAACGCCCGTGTATATACATTAACATAACCTACAAAACATAGCCTACTAAACATGACCTATTAAACATAGCCTACTAAACACAGGCTACATAGCCTACTAACACAGGCCACATAGCCTACTAAACATAGCCCACTAAATATAGGCCACATAGCCTACTAAACACAGGCTACATAGCCTACTAAACACAGGCTACATAGCCTACTAAACACAGGCTACATAGCCTACTAAACATAGGCTACATAAACTGTTAAACATAGGCTAATAGCCTACTAAACACAGGCTACATAGCCTATTAAACACAGGCTACATAGCCTACTAAACACAGGCTACATAGCCTACTAAACACAGGCTACATAGCCTACTAAACACAGGCTACATAGCCTACTAAACACAGGCTACATAGCCTACTAAACATAGGCTACATAGCCTACTAAACACAGGCTACATAAACTGTTAAACACAGGCTACATAGCCTACTAAACACAGGCTACATAGCCTACTAAACACAGGCTACATAGCCTACTAAACACAGGCTACATAGCCTACTAAACACAGGCTACATAGCCTACTAAACACAGGCTACATAGCCTACTAAACACAGGCTACATAGCCTAAACACAGGCTACATAGCCTACTAAACACAGGCTACATAGCCTACTAAACACAGGCTACATAGCCTACTAAACACAGGCTACATAGCCTACTAAACACAGGCTACATAGCCTACTAAACACAGGCTACATAGCCTACTAAACACAGGCTACATAGCCTACTAAACACAGGCTACATAGCCTACTAAACACAGGCTACATAGCCTACTAAACACAGGCTACATAGCCTACTAAACACAGGCTACATAGCCTACTAAACACAGGCTACATAGCCTACTAAACACAGGCTACATAGCCTACTAAACACAGGCTACATAGCCTACTAAACACAGGCTACATAGCCTACTAAACACAGGCTACATAGCCTACTAAACACAGGCTACATAGCCTACTAAACACAGGCTACATAGCCTACTAAACACAGGCTACATAGCCTACTAAACACAGGCTACATAGCCTACTAAACACAGGCTACATAGCCTACTAAACACAGGCTACATAGCCTACTAAACACAGGCTACATAGCCTACTAAACACAGGCTACATAGCCTACTAAACACAGGCTACATAGCCTACTAAACACAGGCTACATAGCCTACTAAACACAGGCTACATAGCCTACTAAACACAGGCTACATAGCCTACTAAACACAGGCTACATAGCCTACTAAACACAGGCTACATAGCCTACTAAACACAGGCTACATAGCCTACTAAACACAGGCTACATAGCCTACTAAACACAGGCTACATAGCCTACTAAACACAGGCTACATAGCCTACTAAACACAGGCTACATAGCCTACTAAACACAGGCTACATAGCCTACTAAACACAGGCTACATAGCCTACTAAACACAGGCTACATAGCCTACTAAACACAGGCTACATAGCCTACTAAACACAGGCTACATAGCCTACTAAACACAGGCTACATAGCCTACTAAACACAGGCTACATAGCCTACTAAACACAGGCTACATAGCCTACTAAACACAGGCTACATAGCCTACTAAACACAGGCTACATAGCCTACTAAACACAGGCTACATAGCCTACTAAACACAGGCTACATAGCCTACTAAACACAGGCTACATAGCCTACTAAACACAGGCTACATAGCCTACTAAACACAGGCTACATAGCCTACTACATAGAGGCTACTAAACAGCCTTCGCTACGATAATGACAAACACTTAGTGCATATATAAACAGCCTTGATGCTCCTCGAGGGCTCTTGATCACGGGAACTGGAGCTGCCCTTCCTCGGATCAAACCTGATTACCTCACATCCTTCCCCCCAGGGTGATGAATAACACCCCTGTGGGTCTAGCACTCCCCGGCGAATTAAATAATAATCACACTGGAGAAGTGCTAAACCTAAAAGGGGGGTCACACACTGCTTTGGGAATGGGGGGAAGGGGAAAAAAGCGTTCAAATTCCTTGGATCAAGAGCCTTTCAGCACTGAAACACTATCCTTCAAGGGTGGAAAACCTCAGCCAGTGATAAGAAGCAATATGGGAAAAATATATATATATATATATATATATATATATATATATATAAGTGAGCCTAGTAACTAATACATGAACCATACAACACTTGTTAGTTGAGGTATAAGTCAGCCGTTGTTGAGGAAAAATGTCAAAACTCTTTTAACAATTCTTACAAAAAATAAAATTAACAGTTATATAAACGTATTTTTAATTTTGCATAACAGTATTAATAACTTAAGTCGATCATCCCTTGAAAACGTAACTGTCCAGCATACGAGTCATCAATTTTGGTGATAATTTTGATTAGAAAATAGGCAATATTTAGTTGAGTTACATAATATATATATATATATATATATATATATATATATATATATATATATATATATATATATATATATATATATATATATATATATATATATAATATTTTGCATGTATTTGGCACATTTTTAATGCTAATATTTTTATACAATCTTTCCAATTAAAATTTAAATTGGTGAAAATTACCACAGTTCATCACAGATATGTTATAATTTTTGTCGAATTGTTAAAATACATTAGTTATATTATATTTAAGCTTGGATATACAGTATCGTTACCAAATAAATAAATAAATAAATAAGGGTAAGAACCAGGGAATTCTGTTTGAAACGAGGAGAAGCAAAGACAGGGAGTGCCAAAAATTTAATTTAAAGCTGGTGTATATTATCAATGATAATTTGTTTATATATGCCACATGGCACAGCAAGAAATAATAAAATACGCCCTAGTTAGTGGGGCATCTTTCCTCCTGACGACTTTCCTGTGGCATATAAGAGTACTGGGTGAACCAAGTAGTGAGCTCATAGTGCCTGCTGCACACACCAGGCCATGGAGGCCCTCAACAGATAGTTACTTCTTCTTGAGTGCCTTCTCAGCTGCCTTTGTGGTCTTACCACTGCCTTCCTTCTTTGTCACCTCCCTAATTACGCCAACAGCCACCGTCTGCTTCATGTCACGCACCGCAAAACGTCCAAGAGGAGCATATTGCTGGAAGGTCTCTACACACATCGGTTTGCTGGGGACCATTTTCACAACACATGAATCTCCGGATTTTATGCTTTTAGGAGCCTGCTCTAAGACCTTACCAGTACGTCTGTCGATCTTCTCTAGCAGCTCGAAGAACTTGCAGGCAATGTGAGCAGTGTGGCAGTCAAGCACAGGAGTGTACCCAGCATTGATTTGACCAGGGTGGTTCAAGACGATCACTTGTGCAGTGAAGTCAGCGGCCTCCTTGGCAGGATCGTTCTTGGAGTCTGAAGCAACGAATCCACGCTTCAGATCCTTCACAGAAACGTTCTTCACGTTGAAACCAACATTGTCACCTGGAACAGCTTCTACCAGAGCTTCATGGTGCATTTCTACAGACTTCACTTCAGTGGTTGGACCAGTGGGGGCAAATGTAACAACCATTCCGGGCTTGAGGATGCCAGTTTCAACACGTCCCACGGGTACTGTACCAATACCACCGATCTTGTATACGTCCTGTCGAAGAAGTGAAGTGTTTAGCATCATAGAAATACAAATATTTATTCATACAAATGTAAGTATAGGTGTAGTACGTATGTGTGTGTGTATTGGATACAAAAACTGTAAAGGCCTACAGTAGTTGTACTTTAAATTCGGTGAGAAAAGACTTAATTCAAAACTAACATTAGTTTAAATATATTTGTAGGGATTTTTTTCAATAAGGCAAATTAAAAAGGAGTTATAGCATGGTTGATTAAACAATTACGATCAAATTTGTTGAGAAACAATAGGCTTCATATAGTGCAAGTTTGAAAATTAAAGTGAAATTGCATTAGAGGAAGAACAGTAACATTCTTGTTCAGTGGGGTGTCTTGCAGGTGGTGAAGAGTTCTTGATCCAAGGAATAAACCTGTCTGCCTCACAGGTGTTATATGACCCCTGTCGGTTTAATGCGTTCCCTTGAATAAAAAATTATTATTATATTAAGCACTAAACCCATAAGGGTTATACAGAACTGGTGAAGACCTGAAGAAAACTCAAGTACACCTTGAATCGAAAATTAATAATAATAATAGGCTAGTTAATTACAATGAAAAGTCATATACTTTGCTAAACATTCGTACAGTACCTGGAGGGGCAACCGAAGAGGCTTTTCCGTTGGCCTGGCTGGAGGCTCAATATTATCCAGGGCATCGAAGAGAGTCAAGTACTCATAGGATCCACTCTTGCGCTCAATCTTCTTTGCTTTCCACCAAGGCATGTTGTCAGATGGTTCCAGCATGTTGTCCCCATTAAAGCCAGAGATGGGGAGGATGGGCACAATAGCTGGGTTGTAACCCACCTTTTTCACATAGTTGCCGACTTCCTTCTTGATTTCTTCAAATCTGGTCTCAGAGTACTTTGGTTCTGTGCTGTCCATCTTATTTACAGCAACAATCAATTGCTTCACACCCAAGGTAAAGCACAGGAGGACATGTTCACGAGTCTGGCCATTCTTAGAAATACCAGCTTCAAACTCACCAGTACCAGCAGCAACAATCAGAACAGCACAGTCAGCTTGAGAAGTTCCCGTAATCATGTTCTTGATGAAATCACGATGCCCAGGAGCATCAATGATAGTGACGTAGAACTTCTTGGTTTCAAACTTCCAGAGGGCAATATCGATGGTGATACCACGTTCACGTTCTGCTTTTAGCTTGTCCAAAACCCAGGCATATTTGAAGGATCCCTTACCCATCTCTGTGGACTCTTTCTCGAATTTTTCAATGGTACGTTTGTCGATGCCACCACATTTGTAGATCAAGTGGCCAGTGGTAGTGGACTTGCCAGAGTCTACATGGCCCACCACCACGATGTTTATGTGGACCTTCTCCTTACCCATGGCTGGGACTTGGTTCACCTAAGCTTACAAGCTGAAAAAAACAAAAACAAAATATATATGAGCTTGGAATGCTAGTTTTAACCATTAATATTTTAATTTAAGTAAAGGTCATGCAGGAATATCAGTGTTATCTGTCCAGAATAGAAGAATGATTAAAGTCTAGCCGGGTGAAATAGCCAAATTAATTTCGTGTTTTAATAAATCACGGAAATTTTAATAACTTTAATAGTATCAACATCTCCCCAGAAGATGGAAAGAAGCCGTTCGATTGCTAGCGCACTCAGCTCACACATTGAGGTTCGTAGTTCGATCCCGGTACGGGTGGAAGCATTTGGACATGTTTCCTTAAGACACCTGCTGTCCAGTGTCCATGTTCACCTAGTAAATAGGTACCTGGGTGTTAGTGGACTGGTGTGGGTCGCATCCTAGAACAAAATTGACCTAATTTGCGGGAAATGCTCAGCATAACAAGGGACTTTCTATATTGTAGTATGTCATTGATGTCAGCTATGGTCTGTATACCTTGTACATGTACTTGTAGAAATAAATATATTATTATTATGCTAGAAAGCATACATTCTTGAAACTCGCACATAAACATCTCATGGAGGGCAGCTTGGCACACCTCTGTGAAGATTGTTATGTCATGGAGATAATTATTTATTAACACATCGGCTGCTTCCCACCAAGGCAGGGTGGCGCGAAAAAGAAAAACTTTCATCATCATTCACTCCATCACTGTCTTGCCAGAGGCGTGCTTACACTACAGTTATAACACTGCAATATTAACACCCCTCCTTCAGAGTTCCGGCACTGGAAATAATTGGTATAAAATATTGACACAATGGATAAAGAGACAAATGTAGAATAATGCGAAACGTTGTCAACAAACAGATCTTCCTGTCATTAGCTGATCCAAGAAGTCTCTACGTCATTACGCGCTATATATATATATATATATATATATATATATATATATATATACATGTATATATATATATATATATATATATATATATATATATATATATATATATATCTCCACATCCTCTGACCCCAGGTAGAGAAATAAATGGTTATAATTATAACCTTAATTTTTAAAGGGGTGGAGGTGTAAGCCAGCCTAAGGCCTCGATCAGATGACCAAAAGCTCCAGCTGTGGGTCATCAAATGACTAAGACCCGCGTCCAGTTTCCTGACGAACCTTACCTAACCCCAGGTAGATCGTCAATAAAATCTCGCATTATACTTCACTTGTCTCTTTTTACTCTGACATGTCATTCTGATAGTAGAACATCTATTAATTTACTGTCCTATTTATCAGAAAGCACTTTACACAACTTGAACGCCCTGACGCCCTCACTCGAGCAGTCCCTCTGTCTGAAAGTCCCACCTTAGACACTAAGGCGTTGCTTGCTTATCTTATTATTCAACTTTGTCGGTATTGTTTAATATTAGTGTAATGGTATATAGGCTCTCTCTATATATGACGTTTTACACCAATTATTGTTCTCCTTTTCAGCGTACACTGAGCCTCCACCCCAACTAATGTAAGTACCTCCCCACACAGCATGGAAGGATCCATACAGGTTCAGCATTCTATTTTTTTAAGAATAGGGATTTGCAAAGAAAGTATTTACTATGGCGGGGAGGAAGTGTTGCCTTAATTGACATAGATCGTGTATCGATTCATCCGGAGTTCTCCAATTTTTATGATTCATTTTGAGTTCTAACCCGTGGTGAAGAAATTTTTAGTGTGCGAGGATGTGTTTTTCTGAGCTTATAAATGAAAGCATTTCTTTCGGTAACTCAATCACCCACACTTTAGTACCGTAGAAGTGCATGGACATCCAGGATGATCACTATCTGCCCCACAAGAGGGGTTAGGCGCAGCGTAGTAAGCAAATACATCGGTTTCACTATTCTCACAACAGCACCATCTGAGGTGAAGTCCTGCCACAGTTCTAAAGTGCTCTCAGTCCTTGTACCGGCGACACAGACTGGGTACAAGTCAAAACAGATGGACCTCTTATCCGAGATTTGGTCACACATTCCAGCCGAGACCCATCATTGCAAACCACATAGAAACAAAATATATAAGCCCAGATGTAATTATAAACCAAGTCTGCGGTGTGCTGACCCAGGCCTGGATACTGCTCACATCTACACAAGTTGTGAAACTTTTATACCTGCTGAACCCTTCTATCACTGGACCACTTCAAGGGAAGACTGAAACATTTATGCAACATATGGGAATCTTTATTAAGGAAACGTTTCGCCACACAGTGGCTTCATCAGTCCAATACAAAGCAGAAATGGGTAAGGAATTCTTCAATACTTGTCCAACCTTTGGACGAAGACCTACTTACACTAGTGGATGGTTCCACTGTGATCCCGCCTCCTCCTGCTTCCACTCACCTGACTACAGGTGAGGGACTGATTACCTCAAACTCCTCCTCTCCTTACCCATTTCTGCTTTGTATTGGACTGATGAAGCCACTGTGTGGCGAAACATTTCCTTAATAAAGATTCCCATATGTTGCATAAGTGTCTCAATCTTCAACTCGTCGGGTTTCAAAACCATTTATCACTTCAAGGGCGGATACCTTGATGATTTACAAAGAGATTAGACTCATAGACGAGTGGGAAGGGCTGAGTTTTATGAGTACCTGAGATACTGAAGCAAATTCTTGGGTGGTTTTGGAAAAAGGTTAGACAATTAGGTGGGTGGAAATGGTTAGTTTTGACAAAAAATGTACCTAGTATGGGCAAGTAGGCTCATACTAGGTAGATCAAACCTGATTATTTCCCCACTCTCATTAATAAAATAACTGACAACAAAATTAGCCAGCCTACATGTTTACTTTTTTTCTTTCCTAAAATTGCAAATGTTCCAGTTGCAATATATCAGAGATTTCCAGGACATGCGCAAAAAATAAATCTATAATAACGATACCACATTATTGCACATGTGTCTGGTTCATCTATATGTCGGTAACGTTATTATTATCATCATATCGACATTTCCATTCCAATGAAATACTTCCGGTTCTCATTTTTAGAATGTTTTACTTCTGGAAGTTATTGATTGTGTACACAGAGGCCAACTTAAAGCTGGTAGGCTATACCAGCCTACCTACTGCCTCACCTCCCTCACCTGCCGCCCTCCATCATTATTATTATTATTATTATTATTATTATTATTATAATTATTATTATTATTATTATTATTATTATAGTTATTATCATTATTATTAGAATTAGAATTATCATTATTATTTTATTATTATTATTATTATTATTATTATTATTATTATTATTATTATTATTGTTATTATTATTATTATTATTATTATTATTATCATTATTATTATTGTCATCATCATTATTATAATTATTATTATTATATTCCGGGTAACCCCTAAATCCGTAAGCATCATACAGTGCCTGGAAATGGGCCTCTTCAAATTGTTGATCTGCATCTCCTGGGCCCTAGCGACGGATGAGTTGCGCTCCAACCACAATGAAAATGTCAGTGTGTCTTTTTTGGGTTATCCTGGAGAGTAATGTACACATATGTTACTAGATTGTGATTGTACTTACGTACTTATTTACCTAATTGCCTATTGAGGGTTTTGAAGTAGAGCTTCTAATATTATTACTAATAATAATAATATCAGACCATAGAGCTGTACTTTTCTCCAGGTTGAGGGACTGACCACCTCAAATACCTTTTCTCCAAGGTTGATGAACCGATTATGTATAAATTACATCATCTTTATTTCAGTCGTTGCACTGCGTCTTAATCTTCAACTCCTGTGTTTTCTAGTTCTAAAATCTTCTTATTTGTAATTTTTAACGTTTTATATTTTGTCCGCAAGTGTGTCCTCACAGAGTTGTGCTTGCGAGGGTTGAGACTTAGCTCCTGGCCCCGTCAGAAGCTAAGTGTGTATGTGGTTAGGTTAGGTAAGGTTGCCAGGAAACAGGACAAGTGTTTCCTGACGTGGGTTTTAATCATATGATGACCCACAGCTGGCTTTTGGTCATCTGACTAAGGCCTTCCACTGGCTTACCCCTCCACCCCTTTAAAAATTATGATTAGGACTCGTTGTTCCTAGTAGTAATTAGTGTGTGCGTGTGTGTGTGTGTGTTTGAACTCACCTAATTGTAGTTGCAGGGGTCGATTTATAGCTCCTGGCCTCGCCCCTTCAGTGGTTGCCACTGTGTGTGTTACCAGTTCTCAAAGGCACTTGTCGATAGACACTAGGCCTGTTGTCTGTAATTTGTAGTGTGTGTGTGTGTGTACTCACATAGTGTGTGTGTGTGTGTACTCACATAGTGTGTGTGTGTACTCACATAGTGTGTGTGTGTACTCACATAGTGTGTGTGTGTGTACTCACATAGTGTGTGTGTGTACTCACATAGTGTGTGTGTGTGTACTCACATAGTGTGTGTGTGTGTGTACTCACATAGTGTGTGTGTGTGTACTCACATAGTGTGTGTGTGTGTACTCACATAGTGTGTGTGTGTGTGTACTCACATAGTGTGTGTGTGTGTACTCACATGGTGTGTGTGTGTGTACTCACATAGTGTGTGTGTGTGTACTCACATAGTGTGTGTGTGTACTCACATAGTGTGTGTGTGTGTACTCACATAGTGTGTGTGTGTACTCACATAGTGTGTGTGTGTGTACTCACATAGTGTGTGTGTGTGTACTCACATAGTGTGTGTGTGTGTACTCACATAGTGTGTGTGTGTGTACTCACATAGTGTGTGTGTGTACTCACATAGTGTGTGTGTGTGTGTACTCACATAGTGTGTGTGTGTGTACTCACATAGTGTGTGTGTGTACTCACATAGTGTGTGTGTGTACTCACATAGTGTGTGTGTGTGTACTCACATAGTGTGTGTGTGTGTACTCACATAGTGTGTGTGTGTGTGTGTGTACTCACATAGTGTGTGTGTGTACTCACATAGTGTGTGTGTGTGTACTCACATAGTGTGTGTGTGTGTACTCACATAGTGTGTGTGTGTACTCACATAGTGTGTGTGTACTCACTAGTGTGTGTGTGTACTCACATAGTGTGTGTGTGTACTCACATAGTGTGTGTGTACTCACATAGTGTGTGTGTGTACTCACATAGTGTGTGTGTGTGTACTCACATAGTGTGTGTGTGTGTGTGTGTTTATATGTGGCTGTGACAGCCGTCAGTCAGGTGTGCGCAGCAGCAAGCTGGCTGCAGCTGCGGTCGATGCGCCTCTCGTTGCCTCCTCCTCCACACGTAAGAAAACCGCTCTAAATTCTCACCAAATAACACCAAGCGTACACGTCATACACCCTTACGTCACCTTCCTACTACGCAGCGCCACATACAATCTAAATTCAGTGTTAGACATCCCAAGATACAGATGAAAATAGAGGAAAATAAAAGAGAATCATCCCATGTCCCTGAATCTGGCAGTCACTGGTACAGCATTGAACTTCTGAATGTCAAAACCCACTCAATGGTAAATATTAACACAAATTTTAACAATGACATTACCACAGAATCATTACCAGCCTCATAATTATGCATTACTTTATTATTTTTTTTCCAATCAGTACTCTTGGGTTCAATCAGGATACGAAGCTCTGCTCTCTAGAGACCTCAACGATGTTTTGTTTACTTTTAAAGAGTGATCTGCTGATATTGTCTACGTTGAGTACGTCATGTGATATAACAACACTTAAATAAGGAGGCATTCATGGAAATAAGTCAAGGACCCCAATGCAAATAAGTCAAGGACCCCAATGGAAATAAGTCAAGGACCCCAATGCAAATAAGTCAAGGACCCCAATGCAAATAAGTCAAGGACCCCAATGCAAATAAGTCAAGGACCCCAATGCAAATAAGTCAAGGACCCCAATGGAAATAAGTCAAGGACCCCAATGCAAATGAGTCAAGGACCACAATGCAAATAAGTCAAGGACCACAATGGATATAAGTCAAGGACCCCAATGGAAATAAGTCAAGAACCACAATGGAAATAAGTCAAGGACCCCAATGCAAATGAGTCAAGGACCCCAATGCAAATAAGTCAAGGACCCCAATGCAAATAAGTCAAGGACCACAATGCAAATAAGTCAAGGACCACAATGGATATAAGTCAAGGACCCCAATGGAAATAAGTCAAGAACCACAATGGAAATAAGTCAAGGACCCCAATGCAAATGAGTCAAGGACCCCAATGCAAATAAGTCAAGGATCCCAATGCAAATAAGTCAAGGACCACAATGCAAATAAGTCAAGGACCACAATGGAAATAAGTCAAGGACCCCAATGGAAATAAGTCAAGAACCACAATGGAAATAAGTCAAGGACCCCAATGCAAATGAGTCAAGGACCCCAATGCAAATAAGTCAAGGACCCCAATGCAAATAAGTCAAGGACCACAATGCAAATAAGTCAAGGACCCCAATGCAAATAAGTCAAGGACCACAATGCAAATAAGTCAAGGACCACAATGGAAATAAGTCAAGGACCCCAATGCAAATAAGTCAAGGACCACAATGGAAATAAGTCAAGGACCCCAATGGTACCTGCCCGTCCAGAGGCTGGGTATGTGGGGACATAATGAATATATTAAATTAACTGTTTCTAGGTGCTGACCTTTACACTGACCAGGTGAGCCAGGTCACAATGTTCTTAAGACCTGGATAAAAACTTGGCAATAATCCATCTCTTATGCCAGTTTGTGGGGACTGATTACCTTAAACTCCTCCTCATCTTCAACCTTTCTCCGAACTGGACTGAAGAAGCTACTGGCGGGCGAAACGTTTCCAGAATAAGGATACCAAATGTTTCACAGATAAAACAACTCTTACAATACCCGGATTTTACCTGGAGAGGGTTTCGGGGGTCAACGCCCCCGCGGCCCGGTCTGAGACCAGGCCTCGTGGTGGATCAGCAAGGTGATATTAGTAAATCTAAGATTAGTCTTTAAGAATCTCAACAAATGATCATTCACGACACGATATACGGCTTATGTCTGGCCCATCTTCGAGTATGCAGTACCAGCATCGAGCCCACATCTGACCAAGTATGTTAAGTGGAATAAGTGCAAAGGTTTGCAACAAGACTAGTCCCAGAGCTTAGTGACATAAGCTATGAGGAAAGACTTTGGAAGTTAAACCTGATGGTGTTAATGGACGGGACGAGGGTGACTCGATATACAAAATACTAAGAGGAAGATGGACAGGGGCAGGTTATTTGAGAGGCAGGAAAAAGGTGCGCAAGGGCACAGTAGGAAGCTAACCAAATGAGTTGCAGGGATATTAGGAAGTATTTTTTCAGCTCTGAGTAGTCAGAAAATATGAACGACCTAGACAGCGAAGTGGGAGAGACATGATGTATACAAAACGTGAAAATTAGACACATGTGCAACATCTAGTAATGAGGTAATCAGTCCCTCAGACTGATTACCTCACCTTGTGTTGTATTGATAAAGCCACTGGTTGGCGAAACGTCTATAATAAAGTTACCCAGATGTTTGCACATGTGTCTAATTCTGCATCTTGTTGACATAAGGGGGATTACCAATAGACCCCTGGCTGTCTTCAAGAAGGCGCTGGACAGGCATCTAAAGTCAGTACCTGATCAGCCGAGCTGTGGTTCGTACGTCGGGTTGCGTGCGGCCCGCAGTAGCAGCCTGGTTGATCAGACCCTGATCCACCATGAGGCCTGGTCACAGACCGGGCCGCGGGGGCGTTGACCCCCGGAACCCTCTCCAGGTATATATATAATATATATATAAATATATATATATATATATATATATATATATATATATATATATATATATATATATATATATATATATATATATATATATATATATATATATATATATATATATATATATATATATATATATATATATATAAAACAAGAAACACATGTAAGTATTTTCAGTCTGGTAAGAGAGAGAGGGAAATAAATAAGATTAATATTTTTATTATTATTATTTATTTAATAATAATAATAATAATAATAATAATAATAATAATAATAATAATAATAATAATAATAATAATAATGAGAATGAAGGTAGAAGAGAGTAAGCATGGCTTCTTGGCAGCAAGCTGTGACTTCCCTCTGCTAAAAATAATGTTAAAGAGCTTAGTGTGTGTCTCCCAGAGCACAAGACCCTGCCAACACTCTCTCTCTCTCTCTCTCTCTCTCTCTCTCTCTCTCTCTCTCTCTCTCTCTCTGCCATCATGGCCATCCAACTTATTCACAAATAAATTCTCACATTTCCTGGATACATTAGACCACGTTATGGAATATCCTGGGTCACTACAGTCGCCAAAACTATTCTCTGGGAAAGTGTGGCTTATGTATCAATTTTCCAGGCTACGACACTGTCTCTTTTTCTTCTTCAACTGGCCTATAATAAATCTTAATTCTAGTCCTACCTGCTGCAGATGTGTAATGAGTCGTGGGTCAAACCTTCCATTGTTTGGAGTCAATTTTTTTGATGACTATCTCTCGTATTTTGGTTTATATTTTTCTGTCACCTCACTTTTTGATATATATATATATATATATATATATATATATATATATATATATATATATATATATGGGAGACTTCTGTGAGTAGTATTGATATTTTTATATTTTGTAAAATGCCTATGTTTTTGTATTTAGTATAATATAGTTTTAAATGCACTTTCTTTTTAATTCTTCCTTGACTATTAACGTTTCAATGCCATATATTTATATATATTTCATAATTATTTTCAATCGAGTGTGTTGTCCGTAATACTGGGCTCAATTAGGTAATATTGCAAATAGTTCACTCTCTTGGCAGGAAAGTCGGCAACATAAGCAAGTTTGGGGGTTATTTTATTTGTATAGCAAAGCATATATATCAACATCATTGCATTGATCATCATTCTGCCCAGAAAAAAAATCTCTCCGAGAGATTATTGCAGTGGCGAGAGGATTGATCGATGAGGCTTCCGGCTGGGCGCCGGCCTCGCCACGAGGCTCCATAATTTCTCAACTGCAATTCTAGATTTTGCACAGATTGTCATCACTAACAGCACACTTCACCGGCACTGGAAGCCGAGGATCCACTCGGGAAGATGGTGCGGTGGGCAAAACGTGTCGTACCTGGTCGCCGGCTTGGCAGAGAGAGAGGGGGATGACAGGTCTGGCTGAGGGGATATTACAATCCTGCATTAGAGGGTACGGCCATTACTTCCCCTCGTCCACCCCGGCCAAACCACATTCCCGGGGGAATTAACCAACAAAACAGCATTTTTAACAACTGAAAAGAGCTCTAAAAATATTAAAATTATTTTTTTGCACTGCGGGGGTAGTTAACGAAGTCTATAATTAAAGTAGGGGTTAATTTAGAGGTAAATATAAGAGTGTTGAGGGGGTGGTGGAGGGAACAGCCGCAGCAGACGACGCGCCAACATGGCTGCCACCACAACTACACTCATCACTCGCTCTTTTATTAACTTTCTGTCCATTTCCTCGCCTTCATCGCTACAGGTGATGTATATTTGACAGCAGAATGACAAAAATGTCTCCAGGTTATGTTTATGGGCAGTACAGAGGCTGTTATATGGGTAGGTGTGTGTTAGTCACACGAGGCGACCTGTCCAAAATAGATCAAAGACCCCAATGGATATTAAGGACTATTTTAGGGGATATTTTAGGTAATTTACATCGTTTTTACTTTGTGTGACAGTTGTTATCCAAAATTGTGTTATACTGCCCCTAAATAAACTTTATTTTGAGTCGTGGCTATTGAAGTCGTATGTTAAAGGTGTCTTGATGCAGAGCTCTTGATCCAGGGAACTGCAGCTGCTGACCCCATGGATCAAACCTGCTTTCCTCCCAATCAAGTGCTATATGACCCTTGTGGGTTTAGCGCGAAGTTATGATTATAATTAGACGAAGATAACCCAAAAGTACAATTGTCTGATCTTTTTGGGTTATCCTAGGATATGTACACACATGTTGCTATGTATGATAATTGATGTAACTGTATTCATCTTACTTAGCTGTTTTAACCTTTAAGGTTTAAATTGTAAGATATTACAAGGACCCTAATGGAAATAAGTCACTGACGTTTTTTTTTTTTTTGGTTATCCTAAGTAATTTACACTATAATTGTACTTTATGTACTTGTACCTAAATAAACTTAACATATATATGTAAATTACCCAGAATAACCAAAAAAAGTGAAATTGACTTATTTCCACTGAGGACCTACCTGGAGTTTACCTGGTAATTTACTCATTATATAAGACCTATGGAAATAAATTGTGTACTTTGTTTGGGTTATTATTTCCAATGGATTTGTCACCTGTTTTTTTTGTTATCCTTTACTCCCTTTCACTTATACCCTCTCCTTTACTCCCTTTCACTTATACCCTCTCCTTTACTCCCTTTCACTTATACCCTCTCCTTTACTCCCTTTCTCTTATACCCTCTCCTCCTTCCATTTCCTTATCCCTCCCTTTCTCTCATACCCTCTCCTTTACTCCCTTTCTCTCATACCCTCTCCTTTACTCCCTTTCTCTCATACCCTCTCCTTTACTCCCTTTCTCTTATACCCTCTCCTTTGCTCCCTTTCTCTTATACCCTCTCCTTTGCTCCCTTTCTCTCATACCCTCTCCTTTGCTCCCTTTCTCTTATACCTCTCCTTCTCCTTTCTTATACCCTTTGCTCCCTTTCTCTTATACCCTCTCCTTTGCTCCCTTTCTCTTATACCCTCTCCTTTGCTCCCTTTCTCTTATACCCTCTCCTTTGCTCCCTTTCTCTTATACCCTCTCCTTTGCTCCCTTTCTCTTATACCCTCTCCTTTGCTCCCTTTCTCTTATACCCTCTCCTTTGCCCCCTTTCTCTTATACCCCTTCCTCTCTATACCTCTCCTTGCTCCCTTTCTCTTATACCCTCTCCTTTGCTCCTTTCTCTATACCCTCTCCTTTGCTCCCTTTCTCTTATACCCTCTCCTTTGCTCCCTTTCTCTTATACCCTCTCCTTTGCTCCCTTTCTCTTATACCCTCTCCTTTGCTCCCTTTCTCTTATACCCTCTCCTTTGCTCCCTTTCTCATATACCCTCTCCTTTACTCCCGTTCTTTTATACCCTCTCCTTTGCTCCCTTTCTCATATACCCTCTACTTTACTCCCTTTCTTTTATACCCTCTCCTTTACTCCCTTTCTCGTCTTATTTCCACCTTTGAGACCAGACAGATATAGAAAAATCAATTTTCTTTGGCCTCGTATGTCCATATATAAACTTCCTTTAACTGACCGAAGTTTTTCAGGTGCCGTTATGCAGCTTCCATACAAGCCTTACGGCATGCAAATATCCCAACTGGAAAATGATTAAGGAAGTAAAGCATAGGAAAATTGTGAAGGAATTTGCATTTGAGAGAATGAACATCAATGCGCTAAGAAAGAATAAGATCATTCCGCCAGCAATTCAGGTTTGAATACATTTAGTTTTCAAACAGCTGTCAAAGGAGACAAAATTATTATATTTTCATATGTAAAAGTTTTAGTTTAGACAGTTTTTTTTTTTTGTTTCATTGAACATGTCATTTTTTATTGTATACAGTGGACCCTCGGTTTTCGTACAGCTCCCAACTCGAACAATTATGTAAGTGTATTTTTGTAAGTGTATTTTTTGGGGTTTGAAACAACTAATCTAATTTACATTCGTCCTTATGGGAACAAATTCGTTCAGTAACGGCACTAGAACAGCATTCTGGAAAAAATTATCGACGAAAACCGAGGGTCCACTGTATCTAGTTTATGCTGTAAAAATGTAATCTTAATTAAAATTTGTTAGTCCATGAATGTGTTGTTATTTTTAATACGTACTAAGCATGTGTATTTATTCAGCAGGTATCTTTGATATACGTACAGTGCTTTATATAAAAAAATAATGTATGGTATGGACCATACATTTAAAACTGTTGTATCAATTTATGTTAGAACAAAGTCCTTATCAGATACAGATCCCACAGTTTTAACTGTACTACTGTAGGCTTTTAATGCTTAAATTTTTGTAATATGCATATGGCTTGACAAAGCTTCTGGAGAGTGAAACGTTGCTGCAATAAAATGTCGCATTAGTTGCATTTGTGTCCTTGTACCTAACATATTGTCAGTAATTCTGCCAAACATCATTACAATAAATTTGACATCAACAGGAAATAGCTGACAAAGAGATACATGCACTACCTCGTAAATCTAGCATCTCTCAATTACACAAGCGGTGTATGCTTACTTCTAGACCTCGTGGCCTTGTTACTAGGTAAGTACTTTAAGATTAAATTGTTTAGCTGCTTTTATTTACACTTGCAAAATGTACTCATTGGCTGATAGAAGAAGAGGATACATAATAACTATAATACAGCCTCTCCACGCTTAGCGACTTACTCATTTACTGACGACTCAGACATACGATGGGCTCTCTGACCAGTATGCATACTTAAATATGTAATGTATAAACATTTAAAAATATACCAGAATTGTTATAAATAGTGCAAAGGTAACATTAAAACAATATGAAAGATGGTTGACACAAACCCAGTACCAATATAGTATACTCCTCACTTAGTGATGAATTCATTTACTGACATGGTCTTAGGAACGGAACTCCGTCATTAAGTGAGGAGAGGCTGTACTGCCACAAGCCAGGGATGAACCTGCAATGTTTAAGCCAGCCTTGTGGGAAGCCAGCCAAAATCCACGATGCTCTAGTCCACTGAGCCAAAACTGCTTTCGACATCAGGTACCCAGTAACACTGGGCATGTCACTTCTGATGCTAGTGCATACATGGCTGTGGAAACCTAAAATATTGCAGGTTCAGTCCCTTGCTAGACACAGTACATATTGTTATTTGCTTAAAACCACTTGTTTCATGGACGCATTAATAATAACTGCATACAAAAATAATAAAAAGGTAGAACTTCACATAAGATATTTTTAGTCTAATTGATAAGAACAAGAGGCCACAATTGTAAATTGAGGAAAAAGCTATGCCAGGAAGACATTACGTACAAAGTGTTGCAGTGCTGTATGACCCTTGTGGGTTTAGAGCTTAGTTTTGATCGTAATACACAATTAACCCACAGATTTGAGAAAGAAACTTATGGCGATGTTTCAGTTTGACTTGGCCTATTAATAATAATAATAATAATTCACAAATTATGAATTATTTGTCATTTAGAGAGAATGGAACAAAGTAGATTGACTTGGAGCACGTATAAATCTGTAGGGAAAGGAAGGTGGGGTAGGAGTCCTCCTCAAAAAGGTTGGAGGGAGGGGGTAAAGGAGGTTTTGTGGGCGAGGGGCTTGGACTTCTAGCAAGTGTACGTGAACATGTTAGATAAAGAGTGATAGAGCCGAATGGTTTTTGGGACCTGACGAGCTGTTGGAGTGCGAGCAGGGAAGTGAGAAGTACAATGCCTGCACTTTAAAGGAGGGGTTTGGGATATTGGCAGTTTGGAGGGACATCTAAACTGTCGTATCTGAGCGCCTCTGCAAAGAGAGTGATTATGTATGAGTGAAAGTGTTGAATGATGATTAAAGTTTTTTTTTCTTTCTTTTTGGGTTACCCTGCATCGCTGGGAAACTGGTGACATGTTAAAAAAAAAAATTATACATTTATGTTTCTACACATAAAATGGCTTAAGGGTGTTTTTATTGCAGTAGTGATTTGGTTTCATTGTATATTTGTCTTGAGAATAGTTTTGCATTAATATAATTGGGATTTCTTGCAGATGGAGGTTGTCACGTATAGTGTGGCGTCATGAAGCTGATTACAATAAATTATCTGGAGTGCAGCGAGCTATGTGGTGAAGTAAAGGATATCAGGTATTGCTAAATAGGATGGCATTATTTTCTAATAAATGTGGATTTGATCATGTTTTCTCATGAATTGATACCATGAGACTTAAGCTGGATTTTTTGCCATGTATATTGCTAAATATTCAGCATGCCACTTCAATCCTAATTATGACTTCTGATTTGATTAATAAATGCAGCACAATTAACAACAGTTATGAGAGTGTACTTCATTGATTACAATTTCTGTAAATATTGGAAAGTTTTATCATTCATGTGTCTTTTAATTTAAACCTTATCTTAAACTAAAAATATATTATAATATATTAATACAATACACTTCAGCCCCCTGCTAAATTTGTCCTTGTAATAATTTTTTTTCTAGATTTTGGTTCACTTATTGTCTTATAGTCCATATCTTTTTTTATATGTGCCTCTAATGTGGATAATATTGACATTCATGATGATGTCCAGAAAAAAGAAAGATTTGGGAACAGGAAAAATGCTTAGAATTAATTAAATGAGATCCTTAAGTTGGTTTTCAGTTTAAGAGGTCAAGAGTCGATTAAAAAAAATGAGCTCGAAAAAACTTGTAAATCAAGCAGATTGGTAAGATGCCCTTCAGTAAAATATAATAATTGAAATTTGCAAGTTATGAAGCTGGCACATTTGGAGTCAAAAAATTCAGTGTGTGGGATAAATATTGTACATATAGATAGGGGGGCAATGTGGCAGATGTTGCAGGTGTATGGAATAGGAGGAAGGTTACTGAAAGCAGTGAAGAGTTTTTATGAGGATAGTGAGGCTCAGGTTAGAGTGTGTAGGAGGGAAGGGGACTATTTCCCAGTAAAAGTGGGCCTTAGACAAGGATGTGTGATGTCACCGTGGTTGTTCAATATATTTATAGATGGGGTTGTAAGAGAAGTGAATGCGAGGGTCTTGGCAAGAGGTGTTGGGCTAAAAGATAAAGAAGCAAATACAAAGTGGGAGTTGTCACAGTTGCTTTTTGCTGATGACACTGTGCTTTTGGGAGATTCTGAAGAGAAGCTGCAGAGGTTGGTGGATGAATTTGGTAGGGTGTGTAAAGAAGAAAATTGAAAGTGAATATAGGAAAGAGTAAGGTGATGAGGATAACAAAAAGAATAGGTGACGAAAGATTGGATATCAGATTGGAGGGAGAGAGTATGGAGGAGGTGAATGTATTCAGATATTTGGGAGTGGACATGTCGGCGGATGGGTCTATGAAGGATGAGGTGAATCATAGAATTGATGAGGGGAAAAGGGTGAGTGGAGCACTTGAGTCTGTGGAGACAAAGAACCTTGTCCATGGAAGTAAAGAGGGAATGTATGAGAGTATAGTTATACCAACGCTCTTATATGGGTGTGAAGCATGGGTGATGAATGTTGCAACGAGGAGAAGGCTGGAGGCAGTGGAGATGTCATGTCTGAGGTCAATGTGTGGTGTGAATATAATGCAGAGAATTCGGAGTTTGGAAATTAGGAGGAGGTGCGGGATTACCAAAACGATTGTCCAGAGAGCTGAGGAGGGGTTGTTGAGGTGGTTTGGACATGTAGAGAGAATGGAACGAGACAGAGTGACTTCGAGAGTGTATAAATCTGTAGTGGAGGGAAGGCGGGGTAGGGGTCGGCCTAGGAAAGGTTGGAGGGAGGGGTAAAGGAAGTTTTGTGTGCGAGGGCTTGGACTTCCAGCAAGCATGTGTGAGCGTATTTGATAGGAGTGAATGGAGGCATATGGTTTTAATACTTGACGTGCTGTTGGAGTGTGAGCAAAGTAACATTTATGAAGGGATTCAGGGAAACCGGCAGGCCGGACTTGAGTTCTGGAGATGGGAAGTACAGTGCCGGCACTCTAAAGGAGGGGTGTTAATGTTGCAGTTTTATAACTGTAGTGTAAAGCACCCTTCTGGCAAGACAGTGATGGAGTGAATGATGATGAAAGTTTTTCTTTTTTGGGCCACCCTGCCTTGGTGGGAATCGGCCGATGTGTTAATAAAAAAAAAAATACTATTTATCCTAGATAGTAGGTTGGTAGACAGCAACCACCCAGGGAGGTACTACCGTCCTGCCAAGTAAATGTAAAATGAAAGCCTGTAATTGTTTTACATGATGGTAGGATTGCTGGTGATTTTTTTTTCTGTCTCATAAACATGCAAGATTTCAGGTACGTCTTGCTACTTCTACTTACACTTAGGTCACACTACACATGCATGTACAAGCATGTATATACACACCCCTCTGGGTTTTCTTCTATTCTCTTACTAGTTCTTGTTCTTATTTCCTCTTATCTCCATGGGGAAGTGGAACAGAATTTTTCCTCCATAAGCCATGCGTGTCATAAGAGTCGACTAAAATGCTGGGAGCAAGGGGCTAGTAACCCCTTCTCCTGTATACATTAATAAAGTTAAAAAGATAAACTTGTTTTTCTTTTTGGGCCACCCTGCCTCGGTGGGAAACTGCTGGTGTGTTGAAAAAAAAAAAAAAAATATCTGTATTGCTACATCAAATTACAAGTGCTGTAGTACTTCGCTTTTCCCAGGATTTGAATCATATATTTATCTTGTATTGCACTCAGCTAAAATCATCTTGTGTTCTCAGAGATTATGTATGTTTATTTCTTAGTGAATTAGCTTCCTTATCTGTTTTACTCCCTTATCACTGGCCATCTCCCACCAAGGCTGGGTGACCCAAAAAAGAAACACTTTTACAATCATTCACGCTATCACTATCTTGCCAGAGGCATGCAGATACGTCAGTTTAGATGTCCCTCTAAACAGCAGTTATCCCAAACCTCTCATTTAGAGTGCAGGCATAGTACTTCCCACCTCCCGGACTGATGTCCAGCTAAACATTTATCCTGAATGCCTTCACAAAATATTACCTTGCTCACTTTCCAACATCTTGTCACAATTGTTTATATAAATTATGAACAGCAAGGAGCCATTTGGGTTTAGTCTTCATTTTAATTTCTGTCCAGCTTTACAAAAGTTCTACTGCCTCTTGGTTATCAGCCATGCCCCTGTCTAGGGTAGAACTTTTTCAATACTGGACACTATCCATTTTTTTTTTTTTTTATTAATTTCATGTTATTAACCTTTACATGAAATGCTAATTGTGGCAATAACAAATTCTTTACTTTTATCTAAGTACTGTTCACTTGTACTCTTTATTGTAAACACTTGATCTACACATCCCTTACCTTTCCTAAATCCCCCTTTTTACTCTGCAATTCTACCTTCTAATTTCGTGACTTGCCTGACCAGATGTGGGTTTCATACTGGCTCTGCATACTCCAATATGGGCCTGACGTACACGATGTACAGAGTTTCGAATGAACCTTATTTAGGTGTCGAAACTCTATTGTTAGGTTTGCCAGGCCCGCATATTCTGCAGTCATGCAGTGCAAGGAGCAATGGAAGCTCAATCCTCCATCCACTAATTGCCAGTCTGACTTGCTACCTAACTCTTCTCTCCCCCATCCATGTTAAACCCTATCAAAGATGTAAACTTTTCATATTTTTCATTGATCACTTCAAATACTCGGTCAGTGTATATGTATTTAGAAATTTAATCTTAGAATGTAGCAACATAGTTGTGAGCATTCTGTGGAATGTTGGCAAACTTGTCTTCAAATTGCTATTATCTCTCTTGTCTTTTATTGCTTTTCAGCTGCTATCTGATTTGATGGTGTAATATTCTTCAATAGATCTTCAGTGACAGGTCATCAATGATAAGATGCTAGGTGCATACCATGAATTATTACCATCATCAAGAGTTGAATTATTAATATCATGCATTCTACCAAGAGTTTTTTACATATCATCCCAGCACCGGTAAAGGTGGGATTACTGTTATTTGTATGGTCCATGTTTTACCATGTTGAGCAGTGATGTGTAAAGTTGAGTGTGTTCCTTCACTAACAATGTAACCTGCATGATATAATGATTTCACAAGTTGTGTAGATCTTGCAGCTTGGTGCAGAGTTAACCCAAGGTTAAGGAGCTGTCTAGGATGGCAGGAACTGCAGATGGGTATGTCAGAAAATAAACTTTTTTCTAGCAGATCCCTTTTCACTTTGAGTAGAGCTTTTATCAAGTTGTATTTTCTCACCATTCATACTCTATATTAATGTCCTGTGCAAAGCTAAGCAGCCTTGTCCTTCCCAAAAATTCCAGTTCATTCAGCTATTATTTAATCTTTGCTCCAGAAGTGTCAAACTGCAGACCAGGAGACCAAGAAACAAAAAAAATGTGGACACACTATTTCTGCCTCCTTCAAGTTGGGTGCCTTGATGTTGAAGGGCTCTTGATTTAAGGAATTAGAGCTATTCTCCTCTTTCTTAAATATGTTTTACCTGGCTCGCTTAGCTGGGAGGGACTATTCTCAGCTGTCGTATCTGAGCGCCTCTGCAAAGACAGTGATTATGTATGAGTGTGGTGAAAGTGTTGAATGATGATAAAAGTATTTTCTTTTTGGGTAACCCTGCCTCGGTGGGAGACGGCCGACTTGTTGAAAAAAAAATATATACACACTCGGAGAACACAGCAGATACTGACGTTGTGAGAATATTTTTATTATTGTAGTCATGAGTGAGAATTAATTCTCACTCATGACTGCAATAATAAAAATATTCTCACAACGTCAGTATCTGCTATGTGCTCTTGAGTGTGTACAGTGGACCCCCGGCTAATAAACACCCCGGAAATCATACAATTATGTAAGTATAATATTGTAAGTGCTTGTGGAAGTGTATTTTTGGGGGTCTGAAATAGACTAACCTACGTGACATTATTTCTTAAGGACGTAAATTCATTCGGTAATGGCACTTGAGCAGGCTTCTGGAATGAAGTTTTTTCGTTAGCCGGGGGTCCACTATATATATATTTGTAGTTTTAATGCTAAGCGAGCCAGGTAAAACACTATAATTAGTATATTCACAAGAACTAAATTCTTGTAGGTCATTTAGCAAGGGAGAAACTTATCTTTATTTTGTGATGAGTGCCTCTGTCCATTGAGAAAATGGGATGTTTAATATGGCAGAAGAATTATTTGCTTTTGAGTTCTCAGGTGATCATATAACACAGTTAAGTCATAGATGTCCTTAACATAGAATAAGAATTTCTCTTTTGTGTTGATTGGGTTGCCAGTTATTAAAGAATCTGTGGATTGTAATTCCAAAACTCAGCTGCAGAGTTCTGTCTATTACCAAAGTCACTTCTTAGCTAAATTGTCAGCTCTGTTTATTGACTTTGATTTTTCCTTGTCTAAAAAAATTTAATAAACTGTTGTTGGTGGTGTTATTCCAAAAACATAAGATAATTAGCACTCACCATGTATGTACAAATTAATGCACTGTATATACTTACCAGATGATGTAATTTAATGTTTTGTGTTTATGCTAACTGTAGAAGTTTGATTAATCTTTGTGATTTTGTTTTGAATAGGTGAGTAATTTTGGAGTTGCTGACAGTGGAACATTAACTGCCTCAGCAAATATTGTAGCTGTGGAATTCCTTTCCTTTTATCACACTAGTCGTATCCCACCGAGGCAGGACGACCTAAAAAGAAAAATGAAAACTTTTTTCTTTTAAATTTAGTAATTTATATAGGAGAAGGGGTTACTATTCCCTTGTTCCCGGCATTTTAGTCTCCTCTTATGCACGACTTATGGAAGAAGAATTCTGTTCCACTTTCCCCATGGAGAAGCTGTGGAATTATCACTTTCTTAATCTCATTTTTTAATGGGTTTAATTAGCACAATGTGCCTTGTACCTTAAGCAGATTAATTCTCAGTCTGACAGTCTGAATGGTGATGATGATAGATCTATGCAATATCTTTACATTACTTCTAATTTGATAATTTCTGCCTCTTTATGATGTAGTATCTTCTTGTACAGAGGCTAAACCTAACTTGTACAGAGGCTAAACCTAATACTGTTGAAGCAGATACCATTGTAGCACACATTAACACTACAGCTATTTTCCACCAAGATAAGATGACCCAAAGAAGGAAATGCATCAGGGGCATATATTGTGTGTGTGTGAGCACCGCACACCCACCAATGATGGTAAAGTCATAAAAATATTCATCTCACTCAATAATAATATAATTTTTTCTGTCACGTTATGAAATATTGTGGTCGTTGTTCCAAGATAGCACCACACACCCCACTGTTAGATGTATCATGCACAGCGCACACCTTACCCCACCATACGCCACTGAAATGCATTCACCATTCATTCTCTAATTCATTCCAGAAGTAAATGGACATCACACTTCAAATGATCTTCCAAACTGCAGCATCCTCACTCGTATTTTTTTATTCCTGGCAAATAAGGCACATATGTACTATATTGAATTATGGGCCAACAGACTTTGCTATTTTTAACTGAAAATTGTATCCATGGATGCACATGCCTGAAAAAAAAAAAAAATTCACATGTTAAAGTGCATTTCTTCACATATGTAAACATCGTCTAGTTAATGTTTTTTGCAAAATTTTAGAATAACCTAACTTTATTTGATTAAGACTCCAAAATTATAACATTCCAGACGAAGAACCAATCACATATACTCTAGCTTAAGTACCATCTATTGTAGGATTGCAGCCTAAATCTACTTGTCTATCTTATGACAGATTGCAAAATACTTTATGACCCTTTGTTTAGATAGAGCTGGGCTTATGGGATACAGGGATACATTTCTCAGATTGCTCAGCAACCAAAATGCATCTAGTATTTATTTTTATGAGGCAATGCTAAATGCTTTTGTGTGACATGTTTTGTAAGAATTTTTTCTGTTTTCTCAAGTCTGTTGTGCAGTACTGATACCTTCAGCTGGTTGACTACTTTTTTATTTTTTATATACTATACATGTACAGTGGACCCTCAGTTTTCGTTCACCTCCAAACTCGAACAATTATGTAAGTGTATTTTTGTAAGAGCTTTTGTAAGTGTATTTTTGGGGGTCTGAAACGACTAATCTAATTTACATTTGTCCTTATGGGAACAAATTCGTTCGGTAACGGCACTCGAACAGCATTCTGGAAAGAATTTTCAACGAACACCGAGGGTCCACTGTACAGGCCATCTCCCATTGAGGAAGGGTGACTCGAAAAATAAGAAAACCTTATAAAGCTTTCCTTTAGCACTTTTTCTCAACTAATAATAATATTAATAAATTATGGCCAGGCATGCAGGAAAAAATACAGACATTGGATAAAACTATGGTGACAACAAGTGTTTGTCAGTACTGGTTGACACTCCACTAATGGCACTGAACCCAGGAGCTGACTGGCCATTATTTATATTTAATTTGTTTCTGATTCTGTTTTCTTCCTCTCTTGTTTTCTTCATTTTTGAGTTCTTGTTTTCATACTGAAATTTTCAAGATTTACTTAATTGTTCTGATTAACACATTTGTTGTGTCGCTTGAAGCTATATTCATCATCCTTATCTGTCAAGCTGTCTGGTCACACTCACAGCAGAGTGCAATGGATGTTGTGCATGGATCAGTCAAGTTAAGCACCATTACAAATGGCCAGCAACTAGATTGATGATTGCGTGGACTGAGAAACCAAGAACTTTTAATCTCCTAGAATTAATGGTTTTCTATGCAGTATTGAACATATGCGAGGCATTTATATAAGCAGAAATCAATATGTTGATGATTATTATTATTACGTAGTATTATATTAGTGTTATATTATTATAGCTATTATTTTTTTTACCTTGATGGCCATTGCCTGCCCAGGCAGGGTGACCAAGTGAAGAAAAAACGTTCACCATCATTTATTCAAATGCTGTCATTCCAGTAGTGGTCTGACATCACAGTTCGACTACCCTCTGACTGCAGCCTCCCTTCCCTTGTCTTTCAGAATGCAGGCACGTCCTTTCTCACCTCCAGATGATAAATGATAAATTTTATTTCTACAAAGTGAAATTTACAGTTGATTCAGTGATATGTTGACATTATTGACATAATTTATAGAAATTCTCTGTTTATGCAGAGCATTTTGGGAAGCCTTAAACTTTTAACTACTGGATGAAGTCAGAAGATGGAAAAGGAGGTGAAAACTAGAAAACAGGAAATTTGATAAAAAAAAAAAGACAGGTCAAAAGGAAAGGAGAAGACAAGGGTCAGGTCAAGTCACAAATGTTCTGAAGTTCAGAATATTTGACAGTGTATTGGACTAAGATTCATGATGGGAATGTGTGTTAAGACTAATTCATTGGCATCTGTGAAGACTATAGTTTTCGCAGAGGACCAGTTTATAGGATGGTTAGGGGGTCTCTTTAACATGACAGAGAAGAATGTTCTTAGTGTCAGCAATGTGAACACTGCTCTTGTGTTCTTTACACATCAAAAAGAGATGGGGCCAGGTTCACCAAAGTATTCTATTGGAGAGGACAGGTGGAGCATGAAATGGAATAGACATGGAAAGAATCAATGACAGAAGTATGAACTTCATTACTGTGAAGAATAAGACACTTGAGCATCACTTGCACAAAGTGTCTTATTCTTCAGCTCATCTGTTTTCAGAACCATTTTGGTGAAGTGCATGTCTGATATCTGGACAGGGGGTGTTAAAATTTCATTGATTGGAAATGCTGTATGAATCATTCAGGTTTAGTGCTTAGTTTGATTATATTATCATTGATTGGAAATATATAAAGGCAGAGCACAGTACAAGAGTTTTTACAGAAGGTTCCCTAAGGAATGTTCCTTGATGCTGGTGAGTGGCTCTTACCTTTGATATACTTTTGAAGAGTTTCACTACTCTCGGAGCCTGGCCATGGGCCAGGCTCGTCTGGTGTTTGCCTGGTCAACCAGGCTGTTGCTTCTGGAGGCCCACTGCCCCACATATCCATCACAGCCTGGTTGATCTGGCACCTGGTGAAAATACTTGTCCAGTTTCCTCTTGAAGGCTTCTACACTTGTTCCTGCCGTGTTTCTGATATCTTCTGGTAAGATGTTGAATAGTCTGGGACCTTGGATGTTGATACAGTGTTCCCTTATTGTCCCCCACTGCACCCCTGCTCCTCACTGGGTTTATTTTACACTTCCTCCCATATCTCTCACTCCAGTATGGTATGGCAATGTGCAGATTTGGGACCAGGCCCTCGAGTACTTTCCAGGTATATACATACGTACATATTATGTATCTCTCCTCCGCTCCAGTGAGTACATGTTCAAGACTTTGAGGCGTTCCCAGTAATTTAGGTGCTTTACTGGCTCAATGTGAGCCGTAAACGATCTCTGTATTTGCTCCAGCTCTGATATTTCTCCAGCTTTGAGCAGGGCTGTCAGCACTGAGCAATATTCTAAATAGGGGAGCACTAGCGATTTGAAGAGTGTCATCATCGGCAATATTTCCCTTGTTTGAAAGTTCTCAATACCCACCCCGTCATCTTCCTGGCTGTCGTGTTCTTCGTCTTGAGTTTTGTATATAGTGTTCCTTTTGAGCTCTTCATTCTTTCCATACCTAAGCAGCTGGAACTTATCACCACTGAATGTCATGTTGTTCTCCACTGCCAAAAACCCTTATTACGTCTTCCTGTAATTTTTCAGAGTCCTCTACCGTAGTGACTTTCATGCTTATTTCAGTGTCGTATGCAAATGATGATACAAAAAGTGTGACCTGTCTGCCCCCTCCTTATATTTAGCCTGAATGTTTCCCCATTCCCCAGGTGCTATATGACCCCTGTGGGTTTAGCACTTCCTCCTGATTAAAAACCAAGGTGAAAAATTGAGAGGATAGGCAAGATGAGAGAATGGGCTGCGAAGAGTGGAAGTTCCAAATTTGAGAAATTGTGTATTACAAATATAGAGGAGTAGGGTAAGCAAGAACACTTTACTAGACATAAGGAGTGTGCTAAGAAACATGGTGAATATACAGTAAGTGTAGCTATAAACAAAAAATAAGGTGATAGGCAGGAAGGTCTGAACCGAAGATCAGTATTTCCGATGAGCGTATACCGCGCTGTATAACCCCTGTGGTTTAGCGCTTCTTTTGATTATAATAATAATCCGATGAGTGTATATAAGTGGTAGGATATACTAACACATAAGTTAACAAGACAGTGTGAAGTTTATGGCGTTTTAATAACAAGATGTTTCGTCTTTAATAAAAAGAGTCTATAAAATGCCATAAACTCTCATACTGTCTTAATATACCTGATAAAGAGTCATATATGTTGTGGGCAGAGATCATAGGAAAAGATTTGTACTACATGTAAAATGTCCTAGTTCTCACAGCATGGATTCAGAAATGCTTTACTGTCCTCCAGGGACAGGATAGATTAAAAGAGGTCAAGCAGGAAAGACTGCATCTAACCTGTTCTCTCTTTTCTTGAATCAAACCTGAATGCTACCCATTCACCCAGGTGCTGTGACCCCAACGGATTAGCAGTTCCATGAATGCAATAATTATAGACTGTAAGCTTGTTTTTGATACAGTGCCACCCACCCCTTGAGGGAGGCTCCTTGATGCCAGGATGAGGCTCTTGATCCAAGGAATTGAATCTGTGCTTTCCTTGGATCAACCCTGAAGGCCTCCCATTCCTCCAAGCACTACATGGCCTCACACAAATTTAGTGTTCCCCATGAATATTAATATGGTGTCACTGTGTCACATAGAAGACTATGTACTTAGCAAATTAGAGAAGTTTAGATTACAGGAAAGATATTAACAGAGATGCTGTATAACCCCTGTGGTTTAGCACTTCTATTTGATTATAATAATAATAATATTTGCTGGGGTGTAATTCCAGCAGCCGCTTATCTGACCAACCCTGCAGTTTGTACCGATCCACGTCCTCATCGGTTTGTATTCTTATTAGTTTTACATCAGTGAACAGATACAGTTTACTCCCATCTGGTATGCCATTCACAAACCAGAAATAGTACTGGCCCAAATACCGATCCTTTTGGTACCCTGCTTGTCACTCTTCCCCATTCTGATGTCTCTTCCCAGACAATCACTCTGTTTTCTTTTCCTAAGATGCTCATTGATCCACTAGAGTACATTCCTTGTTTTTCCTGCCTGCTTCTCCAGTTTTTGTCCTATAAGTCTCTTGTTGGGTACAGTATGAGATGCCGTCTTGCAGGCTAAGGAAATTAAAGCCTCAAAACTCTCTCACTTCTGTCTCACCATATCTTAATAGATTGTCCAGCAGCGCTGTATGACCCTCTTGGGTTTAGCACCTCTTTATTATATAATTCCATTACCCACATGCGCTGTATGACTCCTGGTTTAGCGCTCCCTTCATGAGTGTAATAGTGTGAACCTGTACTAGTTTGTTTCTGAATCCAGGTCTGCTTATGACTTTTCTTTTACAGTACGTACCTTGTATGGTATACTGGCCTCTACTTCAGTGTGTGTGCTCACCTCCTACTTGTCTACATGTGATTGCACGGGTCGAGTCACAGCTCCTGGTACCTGTACTCAACTAGTTGTACTCACCTAGTTGTGGTTGCAGTGGTCGATTCATAGCTCCTGGCCCTTCCTCTCCACTGGCCGCTACTAGGTCACTCTTCCTACTCCATGAGCTTTATCATACCTCTTCTTAAAGCTATGTATGAATCCTGCCTCTGTGTGTGCGTGTGTGTATGCTCGCCTATATGTGTGTGCATACATAGAGAGAGAGAGAGAAGATTGCATCATGTGAAAGTTAGCTTGACTTCAATAATTGACTAAGAGTGTACCGCAGTTAAACACTCTGACAAATAATGATCTTTATTTCTACAAATACATGTACAAGGTATACAGGCCATAGCTAACATCAATGACATATTACTATCTAGAAAGTCCCTTGTTATTCAGAGCATTTCGGGCAAATTAAGTCAGTTTTGTCCCCAGGATGCGACCCACACCAGTCGACTAACACCCAAGTACCTATTTTACTGGTAGGTGAACATGGACACCAGGTGTCTTGAGGAAACACGTCCTAATGTTTCCACCCGTACCAGGGATCGAGCCCCGGACCACAGTGGGTGAACTGAGTACGCTACCAATTGACCTACGGGACAAAGACTGATCGTAGCTAAACTTTAGACCTACAAACAATAACAAGAGTATTATCAACAATAGCAGCTGCTACTGCAATTTCCTCGAGAGGCGCCTTGATACCGGTGGGGCTCTTGATCTAAGGAATTTTACTTACCTTACTAATGGTAGTTATGATTATAATAATCTACCTTACTAATGCCTCCCATTCGCTTAGTTTTCCATATAATCCCAGTTACGAGGTATGTGACCCTTCACGACTCACGAAATAGTAATAACAAAATTGCAAACAAACCACGGAACGAGAGGGATTTTAACCCCCCTGTCCTGGGGTTTTACGACTCACTCGCCATGGGTTCACACCCCATCCGTTCCGTGGGTCATATGAGCCTTACGTGTTTAGCACTTTCCCATTCTTCTCGACCTTCCCCAAATCGAACCCCCCTTCAAGGGAGTAAGGGGGCCTTGATGCTAGTGAAGGGACCTTGATGCTAGTGAAAGGACCTTGATGCTAGTGAAGGGACCTGGATGCTAGTGAAGGGACCTGGATGCTAGTGAAGAGACCTGGATGCTAGTGAAGGGACCTTGATGCTAGTGAAAGGACCTTGATGCTAGTGAAGGGACCTGGATGCTAGTGAAGGGACCTGGATGCTAGTGAAGGGGGCCTTGATGCTAGTGAAGGGGTTCTTGATGCTACTGAAGGGGGTCCTTTATACTAGTGAAGGGGGTCCTTTAAGCTAGTGAAGGGGTCCTTTATGCTAGTGAAGGGGTCCTTTATGCTAGTGAAGGGGTCCTTTATGCTAGTGAAGGGGTCCTTTATGCTAGTGAAGGGGGTCCTTTATGCTAGTGAAGGGGTTCTTTATGCTAGTGAAGGGGTCCTTTATGCTAGTGAAGGGGGTCCTTTATGCTAGTGAAGGGGGTCCTTTATGCTAGTGAAGGGGTCCTTTATGCTAGTGAAGGGGGTCCTTTATGCTAGTGAAGGGGGTCCTTTATGCTAGTGAAGGGGGTCCTTTATGCTAGTGAAGGTCCTTATGCTAGTAGGGATCCTTTATGCTAGTGAAGGGGTCCTTTATGCTAGTGAATGGGGTCCTTTATGCTAGTGAAGGGGGTCCATGATGTTAATGGAGAGGTCTTTGATGCTAGTGAAGGGGGTCCTTTATGCTAGTGAAGGGGGTCCTTTATGCTAGTGAAGGGGGTCCTTTATGCTAGTGAAGGGGGTCCTTTATGCTATTGAAGGGGGTCCTTTATGCTAGTGAAGGGGGTCCTTGATGTTAATGAAGAGGGGTCTTTGATGCTAGTGAAGGGGTTATTGATGCTAGTGAAGGGGGGTCTTTGATGCTAGTGAAGGGGGTCCTTTATGCTAGTGAAGGGGTCTTTGATGCTAGTGAAGGGGGTCCTTTATGCTAGTGAAGGGGGTCTTTGATGCTAGTGAAGGGGGTCCTTTATGCTAGTGAAGGGGGTCTTTGATGCTAGTGAAGGGGGTCCTTGATGCTAGTGAAGGGGGTCCTTGATGCTAGTGAAGGGGGCCCTTTATGCTAGTGAAGGGAGCCCTTTATGCTAGTGAAGGGGGCCCTTTATGCTAGTGAAGGGGGCCCTTTATGCTAGTGAAGGGGGCCCTTTATGCTAGTGAAGGGGGCCCTTTATGCTAGTGAAGGGGGCCCTTTATGCTAGTGAAGGGGGCCCTTTATGCTAGTGAAGGGGGCCCTTTATGCTAGTGAAGGGGCCCTTTATGCTAGTGAAGGGGCCCTTTATGCTAGTGAAGGGGCCCTTTATGCTAGTGAAGGGGGCCCTTTATGCTAGTGAAGGGGCCCTTTATAGTGGGCCTAAGTGAAGGGGCCCTTTATGCTAGTGAAGGGGGCCCTTTATGCTAGTGAAGGGGGCCCTTTATGCTAGTGAAGGGGGCCCTTTATGCTAGTGAAGGGGGTCGTTGATGTTAATGAAGAGGAGTCTTTGATGCTAGTGAAGGGGGTCCTTGATGTTAATGAAGAGGGGTCTTTGATGCTAGTGAAGGGGATCCTTGATGTTAATGAAGAGGGGTCTTTGATGCTAGTGAAGGGGATCCTTGATGCTAGTGAAGGGGGTCCTTGATGTTAATGAAGAGGGGTCTTTGATGCTAGTGAAGGGATCCTTGATGCTAGTGAAGGGGATCCTTGATGATAGTGAAGGGGGTCCTTGATGCTAGTGAAGGGGCCCTTTATGCTAGTGAAGGGGGCCCTTTATGCTAGTGAAGGGGGTCGTTGATGTTAATGAAGAGGAGTCTTTGATGCTAGTGAAGGGGGTCCTTGATGTTAATGAAGAGGGGTCTTTGATGCTAGTGAAGGGGGTCCTTGATGCTAGTGACGGGGGTCCTTGATGCTAGTGAAGGGGGGTCGTTGATGTTAATGAAGAGGAGTCTTTGATGCTAGTGAAGGGGGTCCTTGATGTTAATGAAGAGGGGTCTTTGATGCTAGTGAAGGGGGTCCTTGATGCTAGTGAAGGGGATCCTTGATGCAGAATCAATTTTTTTGTTTCAAGTCGTTGCTTGTGGCTTGGTTGGTAGCATTCTTAGCTCACATAGGGTCCCGGATCGATCCCCGGCACGGGTGAAACGTTGGGCATGTTTCCTTACACCTGCTGTCACTGTTCACCTATCAGTAAGTAGGTGACTGGTGTGGGTGGCATCCTGGGGGACAATATTAACCTAAGTTGCCAGAAATGTTCTACATAACCAGATATTTTCTATAGTGTCAGTAATGTTAACTGTGTCTGTTATAGTTGCATCATGTACCGCTAGAAAAATAGATTATTAGTTGTTGTTGTAGTAGCAGTAGTAGTAGTAGCAGTAGTAGTAACATCAGCAGTAGTACTAGTAGTAGTAATCTCATAGGCTGCACAGAATTGCATTAAGCCTGCATACCTCCATTATCTAGGCGCTGTGTAACCCTTACAGATTTAGCGCTTCCCAATAAACAATAATATTAATAATAATAATAGTAATAACAATAATAATAATAACTTCCTGATGGTAAAACTGTCTCGTTGAGTCATTGCATCAGCTGACCGGGAGAGACAGTTGCAACCTTGCAAAATATGGACATTTATCAAGCCTAAAATATCACCTGCATCTCTCTCACACCTCCTCATGTTGCATGTCATTCACATATAATATTTTGCAATGTTGCAACTGACTCACGTGTCGATTATTCACGGATATATTAAGAGTGGGAAGGCCAGAAAATAGTAACCAAATGGCAGTGTGTTGCGTATTGACTTACAAACCTATTTTCTTCTTTTATATCTATCAATATATCATGTTTTGGTACATCAGATGAAGTGGTATTATCTATTTGACTAGTGAAGATAGCAGAGAGTATCTTTTTAATATATAAGGCAGAGAAAGGCATATATATATACATATATATATTTGATATTTCTATAAATATCTCGACTATAAAGAGTACTGTCAATGGTAGCCTTTTTTAGGCACATTATTTATTACAACAGTGAAGTAGGCTTTTAAGAGACTCGAAATATAAAATAGTGAAAAATCGTGAAAGATAAATATTTTGTGAATTTCATAAGAAAATAAAAGAATAACGGCAGCAGATTCTAAGTTAAGGAAATGCCCAACAAAAAAATAATTCCGCACATTTCGTTACGTTCGTTGCACACTAGGCGCTATTATTAGGTTTATATATGACTGTTTTTCATCGTGTATCTTGGTATTATTGATCAACATTGAGCAATATTGTGAAGTTTCTAGTGTACGGGTGTGTCGGGAAACATGGCAACGTCGATTTCATTATATTTGTTATAATTATTTTCAAAAATTGATGGAGCACTTTGTGTGACTACACTGATGTATAGGATATTTTATATAGAGCCAGAGGAACTATGTTAACCTAGTACATATTGCATATTAGTAATAGGGGGGAAGTATGGCACCGCTGCGTCGCCTCCCACCTGCGCGCGCAGCTACTACAATTTTGTTCTGCGCATCGATCATATTTGCAATTATTAGTCCGCCCTTGTTCTTGCTCATTTCCCACTTTTCGCTACTCACGCGGCACTAACCGAGGCGGGAATTAAAAGGCCTTGCTCTTTTGCCGCTTAAATAAAAGCATACATGTGTATGTGGGATGATTTAAGAGGAAAAATACTATTGATTTCGAAAGGTTTAGCTCAGCCAGTCCTCCGAGACTCCATCAATGGCGCACATTGAACTCCATGAGTGCCAACCCCTCCGACCAGACCCACCCGGCATTCACAAGCATATTTGCAGATTTTTGGGATGAAATAGATTTGGTCGGCGGCATCACTAGACATGTGTGGAGACATAACGGAGAGGCGCCATAACAGACTCCCTGGGAAAGGGGGAAGATGGTGCAATTATATATGGAGGCTTCTCCAGCACCGGCTAATCAATTCCTGACAGAAGGGAACTGCTTTCTCAGTGAAGTCTATTATAACGTCAACGTTAACCCCCACTGCAGCAGCCCATGGCGTGATTATTGTATGCAGCATCTCGGTTTCTATGCCGTGGGCTCAAGGGGGCAAAAAAAAACAAAAGTTGGATGAAAGTGTTGCGTAAGAGGTTAAGAAGAATTTCCAGCTGACTCAAGGACCCCAATGGAAATTTGTTTCTGTATAACTTAAAAGCATCTAAAATTTATGTAATTTTTACCTACATGAGTTTACCTAGCATGACCCGGACTTCCCAAGGGAGGGACCTGGGCATTTTGGATTAAGATCAAAATGTAACGTCAAAGTACTTGACCAGCCAGGCTGTGGTTCGTACGCCCAGCAGTAATAGCCTGGTTGATCAGGCCCTGATCCACCATAAGGCCTGGTCACAGACCGGGCCGTGGGGGCGTTGACCCCCGGAACTCTCTCCAGGTAAAGAACGAAGCTGTTTCAACTTTTAAGGTCTAAATAAGATATTACAAAGACCCCAATGGACATAAGTCAGTGACTTTAGTTATCCTAGATAATTTACACTATGATAATTGTACTTATGTGTACCTGTACGTAAATAAACTTACTAAACTAAAACAGATATACTAAGGACCCCAGTGGAAATAAGTCACTTTGACTTTTTTTGGGGGGGTTATCCTAGATAATCTACACATGCTGCTATGTATGATAATTTATGTAACTGTATTTTATGTGTAGCTGTACCTGAATTAACTGACTTATTGACAAGAGTGAGATAAACTCAGTATTTTGCAATGTGTAAAGTTAGCTGTCAAAATACAAGGTCTCACAATCCTTCACATTATTAGCCACATTATTAGCGCTAAACCCAAAGGATTATACAGCACCTGTGGGGAAGGGGGATGGAAGGTATCCAGTCTTAATTCAGGGAACTGGAGCACAAGTCCTCCTTTCCACGGATCAAACCTGATTACCTTTCATTTCGTAGGCACTTCACCCAGGAATATAGTTCAGCACTTAACCCAGGAACATAGTTCAGCACTTGCCGGAATATAGTTCAGCACTTAACCCAGGAACTATATTCAGCACTTCACCCAGGAATATAGTTCAGCACTTAACCCAGGAACATAGTTCAGCACTTGCCCAGGAATATAGTTCAGCACTTAACCCAGGAATATAGTTCAGCACTTGCCCAGGAATATAGTTCAGCACTTGCCCAGGAATATAGTTCAGCACTTGCCCAGGAATATAGTTCAGCACTTACCCAGGAATATAGTTCAGCACTTGCCCAGGAATATAGTTCAGCACTTACCCAGGAATATAGTTCAGCACTTACCCAGGAATATAGTTCAGCACTTACACAGGAATATAGTTCAGCACTTGCCCAGGAACATAGTTCAGCACTTACCCAGCAATATAGTTCAGCACTTATCCAGGAAAATAGCTCAGCACTTACCCAGGAATATAGTTCAGCACTTACACATCAATATAGTTCAGCACTTACCCAGTAATATAGTTAAGCACTTACCCAGCAATATAGTTCAGCACTTACCCAGCAATATAGTTCAGCACTTACCCAGCAATATAGTTCAGCACTTACCCAGCAACATAGTTCAGCACTTACCCAGCAATATAGTTCAGCACTTACCCAGCAATATAGTTCAGCACTTACCCAGCAATATAATACAATTCCACTGAGTGTGAGTTACATCTGCCTGGTATGGGTCAGTATACACCTCACTGCAATGCTTATTTTTTCCCAACGTTCTAATTATACACCTCGTAATGCAAAAAAAAACAACACTAGTATAGAGGTGGTAAAATATACTGAGCAGCAAGTATGCGAATATGACAGTATGCTATTTATGGCATTTATTAAGTCATGTCGTTCACTAGGGGCTTTATCATAGGTGGACAAAAATGGCCTCATAATAAATGCCATTAATCGAAAATTGTGTGATTCATACAAGGCTGAAAACATATGATGGGTCCAGGAGCTTGGCCTTAGCCCCCGAAATGCTCTGCATACTAAGAGGCTTTCTGCATATATACCTAAATGTGTGCATGATGCACAAACATTATACCATAAATAAGTAAGTTTATTCAGGTATACACAAATACAGTTACATAGATTATCATACATAGCAGCATATGTGTAGAGAACCTAGGATAACTCCTTGCACAACTGACCAGAAAGAAATATTGCAATTGGCAAGATACTAAAATGTGGAAAGGAAGTTTTCTGTAACGCGTGAAGGTGTTTGTATTAGAGTACAAAGTTACCTAGAAAGTGTTTGTATTAGAGTACAAAGTTACCTAGAAAGTGTCTGCACTGTGCTGTTCTCGGCTTTCTACCAAGACCTACTTTTTGCCTCTTCTCTCGTTCATCTCCCCTCCCCCGCCCCCCCGTCCATGTCCCTCTCGCATAGGTTTAGTAATTTTGTTAATCTCATTCATTCATTTCCTCTCTCTCTCTCTCTCTCTCTCTCTCTCTCTCTCTCTCTCTCTCTCTCTCTCTCTCTCTCTCGGCTGTATGACCCTAGCAGGTTTAGTGCTTTGTTACACACACACACACACACACACACACACACACATACACACACACACAGGCTGCAAGCCTTCTCCAACAATTGGCTCCTGGAGTTCAACCCCACCAAGTGCAAAGTCATGAAGATTGGGGAAGGGCAAAGAAGACCGCAGACGGAGTACAGACTAGGGGGCCAGAGACTACAAACCTCAATCAAGGAAAAAGATCTTGGGGTGAGTATAACACCAGGCACATCTCCTGAGGCGCACATCAACCAAATAACTGCTGCAGCATACGGGCGCCTAGCAAACCTAAGAACAGCATTCCGACATCTTAATAAAGAAGCGTTCAGGACCCTGTACACTGTGTACGTTAGGCCCATACTAGAGTATGCAGCACCAGTTTGGAACCCACACCTAGCCAAGCACATAAAGAAACTAGAGAAAGTGCAAAGGTTTGCAACAAGACTAGTCCCGGAGCTAAGGGGTATGTCCTACGAGGAGAGGTTAAGGGAAATCGACCTGACGACACTGGAGGACAGGAGGGATAGGGGGGACATGATAACGACATATAAGATAATGAGAGGAATTGACAAGGTGGACAGAGACAGAATGTTCCAGAGATGGGACACAGCAAGAAGGGGACACAGTTGGAAGTTGAAGACTCAGATGAATCACAGGGATGTTAGGAAGTATTTCTTCAGTCACAGAATGGTCAGGAAGTGGAATAGTTTGGGAAGCGATGTAGTGGAGGCAGGCTCCATACATAGTTTTAAGAAGAAATATGATAAAGCTCATGGCGCAGGGAGAGTGACCCAGTAGCGGCCAGTGAAGAGGTGGGGCCAGGAGCTATGACTCGACCCCTGCAACCACAACTAGGTGAGTACAACTAGGTGAGTACACACACACACACTTTTATATATATATATATATATATATATATATATATATATATATATATATATATATATATATATATATATATATATATATAAATACATAAATACATATATACAGACATACGCGCCCTTACATAAGTGAAGGGCGTCTGCAAGCTTCCACTAGGATATTGATCACATTCATTCACATTTATGTAACTGGGATTTCCTGAATGGAGTAGGCTTTTATACACGCATACATACGCACACACCTACACTGCACGTACTTGGAGGCATTTGTGCACACGGATTCATCGATCTGTCTCTCATTCCCCCCTGCCATACACACACACGTACACACGCAAACTTGTGAAATATTAGAGGAACTCAGTCTTACAACACTGAGAAGACCCCTTGAAAAATGAAAAGCAGGGGCGCCACTAGCACGATAAGGTACAACTCAATAAGTGTCAGGGGCCCAAGACTGTTCAACTGCCTCCCAGCACACATAATAGGGATTACCAGTAGACCCCTGGCTGTCTTCAAGAAGGCGTTGGACAGGCACCTGAAGTCAGTACCTGACCAGCCGGGCTGTGGTTCGTACGTCGGTTTACGTGCGTCCAGCAGTAACAGCCTGGTTGATCAGGCTCTGATCCACCACGAGGCCTGGTCTCAAACGGCCGCGGGGGCGTTGACCCCCGAAACCCTCTCCAGGTAGGTCTCCTACTCGGAGATTTCGTTCATTTAGTATACCTTAGGACTTAACATGCTGTTTCAACGGCAAAAAGGGAAAATCTTGGCAAATCAGAAACAGCAAGAGCTAACCAAAACTGGCTTAGGTCCAATGTTTACCACAGGTTTTAAGGCAAGGATCTCTTTCAGTTCTTCCCTCAAGCAAAATAGATGGCTGGAAGGAGAGAGGGAATATGCTAACCCTCCACACCAATGAAATAGATGGCTGGATGGAATAGGCTAACCCTCCACACCAATGAAATAGATGGCTGGAGGGAATAGGCTAACCCTCCACACTAATAAAATAGATGGCTGGAGGGAATAGGCTAACCCTCCACACTAATAAAATAGATGGCTGGAGGGAATAGGCTAACCCTCCACACTAATAAAATAGATGGCTGGAGGGAGAAAGGGTTCAGGCTAGCCTTCCACTAATAAAATTATTATATATTATTATTATTATTATTATGAGTAAGCTGTATTTCCGAGGGAGAGGGGTAGCTCTGCTTCCTTGAATCAAGAGCCCTTCACCAGTATCAAGGCACACCACCATTTAAAGAGAGAAGATGGAAGGAGCTAGGCTAACCAGGTCTGTGTTTACATTATTAAGTAAAAGGACACAAGTGTAATTAATGCAACATTTTATTGTGGCAACGTTTCGCTCTCCGGGACCTTGGTCAAGCTCCTGAAGAACAATGAGGATATCATCAAGCATTCCAGCAAGAGTTCAGGAATAGGTAACCCCAGCATAGCTGGAGTTACTATCACTTGGGAATTGGAATCTCTCAGGATAACCCATCCCATACACAGAAGAATTTGATTTTTTTAGGAAGATATATCCATCCCAGAGCGGAAGCAAGAGAATAGTTTTTTGTTAGAGCGAGGGGGGAGAAAGAGGGTAGGATCGACTCACACAAGCAAGCAGTTGTGGGAGGAAGACTGGCTTGAAGCTACCACCAGATGCGACTCCTTATTTGAGAGAGATATTCCCAACCAAGCTCATGCCTCCACTATAATAATAATATCTTTATTTCTACAAGTACATGTATAAGGTATATAGACCATAGCTGACATCAGTGACATGCTACTATATAGAAAGCCGCTTGTTATGCAGAGCATTTCGGGAAAATTAGGTCAGTTTTATCCCCCAGGATGCGACCCACTCCAGTCCACTAACATCCAGGTACCCATTTTACTGATGGGGAACATAGACAACCGGTATAAAGAAACACGTCCAATGTTTCTACCCTCGCCGTGTGAAACGAGAGCTTTAGCCACCAGGCCACGGGGCACCGTAAGTAAGGTTATTCAGGAACAGGTACACATAAATACAGTTACATACATTATCATACATAGCAGTATATGTATAGATTACCTAAGATGACCCATAAAAAAGTCAGACAAAGCAACTTCTTTCCATTGGGGTCCTGAATCTCAAACACAAACCTTGTTATGCTGCCCTCAGGGAGGCAGACGAGGCTTCAAATATCAGCACTTCATTATTAAATTATTTAGTCAATGAAGAAAGAAGAAGTCAATGGGAAATGTTAATAAAACACATTATGCTGTTATGGCATTTTACTGAGACGTTTCGTGTTGAGAATTGTAAGTCACAAGGAACCCAGCGTAAGCAAGTCACTGACTTTTGGGGTTATCCTAGATAATTTGCACATATTACTATGTAAGACAATTGTAATAATCCAAGAATTGTGTGAAATTGTACCTCAATAGCTTACTCGCTAGTGGAAGAAACAATATCTCATTAAAGTGTCGGAATATCCTGCCATTTATATCTGAGAAAGACAGATATTAGAGGTCATGGTAGTCCACTGCTAAGAAGACCTATATACTTCTGTCTGTATTAATGGCTGGTGTGTGAGTCAAGATTAGAAATGATTGTTGGGAAGAGATAAATTCGTAGGGGATCATACAGACCCTGGGTAATGGGAGGCAGTCATGTTTGATCTGATGAAGGGAAGGGTAGTTCCATTTTCTTGGATCAAGCACCCTTTACTCTCATCAAGGTACCTTCTTCATAAAGTTTATCTGTTAAGATATCAGAAATCTTTAGGAATTGTCCACATTTTTAATCAAATAAGATTTGATAAGATTATTATCTGTCTCATTACACTCAGATCTCTCAATATATAATTATTTAACTCACGAGTTTCACAACAGAACCACAATTTTGAAAGAAAACTTTAAACAGCGTTTCGACCAGTACTGGATCATCATCAAATCGTGAGAGAGAAAGGGGTGAAAGCCAGAAGGCAGGTGAGGTAATGGCGTGAGGAGAAAGCCTAGGTCAGGTCAACTCATATGTGTGCTGAAAATTAGTGCATATCTCATTGTACTGGAAGGCAAACATCAACAGGGAGAAAAAAACCCGAGATTTGATGTTGTTTCAGGACGGACCGAAACGAAGTCTAAACTTTGCTCTAAATTATGGATTCCAGCCACGGTACTGTGACTATAGCATTTTAGTGTGATAAGATTTGTTCGGACTTTAAACCCCGTAGGGTTACCCACCCAGGATAACCAAAGAAAGTCAGTGCGTCCTCGAGGACTGTCTCTCTTATTTCCATTGTGGTTCTTCAGTAATGTCCCACCAGGATGCCACCCACATCAGTCGACTAACAGCCAGGTACCTACTTACTGCTAGGTGAACAGGGACAACAGGTGTAAGATCTAACCATGGACATTCAGTGTGTGAGGCGAGAGCGCTGCCAACCAGGCCACGGGACACCATATGATGTCTCATAAAAATCCTTTGTGATAGCTACAATGCACTGTTCATGGTTTAAAATATCCCAATAATTGAATCAGATCTATTAAAACCCCATAGAATAGGCAGTATGAACAATGGAAGTACAATACACTAACCTCCACTCCTTCCGAGTGGAGGGAATCTAAGACTGGGCCGGGTATTGAACCCAGGTTCTCACGGTTGTGACCTGCAAGCTCTACCACTGTAATTACCTATTTGTAGCTACAAGAGCTGAGCTATGATAGTGGCGTCCCCTCTTCAATAACAGGGAGAAAGAGGTAGAAGAAGAGAAAGTTAGAGAGGAAGCCGTGGGAGGAGAGAAGAGGATCATATAAGAAGCTTCAACGTAGCAGCGCAGCCAAAAACATTGAACCCAAGACACAGGTTTCGACTGCATCAGCCGTCGCCTCCTGCCTTCGATTCCCTTAATTCCATTCTCGTAAAGCTTATAACAACCCTCCATTCAAGCGCATTCTAAGTTAAATCATGCTTAAAGAGCTTTAAGTACTTATTAATTGTGATATTCGTTAGTTAAGGATGAAAACAGATTACAGTGTAACCCACGCAAAAATTAGGTTGGGAAATCCTGTTGGTGAGTGCAAGGAAACGGAGGCAGGACATCCTGCAGTCTCTGCCTTAAAACTAGCGTGTGCTTCTTGCTTACTATTTTGGCATTTTCCTGCATTCTAACACGTCTAGAAAAACTCAACCTTGAGTTTTCGCAAAGCTGAATAGTTAATACATCTAGCGCGGATAATAACTTTATAGATTCCTTAAACATATGAATATTTCCTGCGTTAAGTTGACTGTATTCTGATAACTAGCTTAGAATGGTATTTCCAGTGGGGTCCTTTATACTTTATTTTCTTAGAATGGGACTCAAAACAGTCGACTAACTCATAAATATCTATTTATTGTTAGGTAGTAAGATCAGCAGGTGATGGGTGACTTATTCATGCGTCTCGCCTCTTGTGAAGTTCGACTACACGTCCTCTCAGTATGAGGTCAGGGAGTACCTGGAGTCTACCTGGAGGGTATACCGGGGGTCAACGCCCCCGCGGCCCTGGCCATGACCAGGCCTCCAGGTGGATCAGGGCTTGATCAACGATGCTGTTAATGCTGGCCGCACGTAGTCCAACGTACGAACCACAGCCCGGTTGATCCTGCACCGACTTGAGGTATCTGTCCAGCTCCCTCTTGAAGACAACCAGGGGTCTATTGTATACTGTAAATTACGTTTATACTCTGTGGGTATAGAGTGAGTTTAACTATCTAGGTGGAAATTAAATGAATCTATATAAATTATATCATTTGGATTAGCTATTGAACACAGATAATTAACTTATGGCAACGTAAATAGCATTTCGAAATAGCTCTGAGTAGGCTTTAGCTAAGACTTTTCAAAGACGGTGCTTGATGCAAGTGAAAAGTTCTTTATCTAAGCAATTTGAGGTGTCTTCTCCTTCCTCGGATCAAATTTGATTTTCTGTTATTCCCCAGGAACTATATATTCTCTATGGGTTTAGCTTTTCCCCCGTGGAAATGACAAGTGAGCCGAAATGATTTTCGAAAAAAAAATTAGATTACTACTGTGTGATCCCCTCAAGGGAGATTCTTTGACGCTGGCGAGGGGCTCTTGATCTAGGGAATTGGATCTGTGCTCCAGTTCCCTGAACTGAGTCTGAATACCTTCCATCCTCATCCCCTCAGACGCTGTATAATCCCAACTGGTTTAACGCTCCCCATGATGAGGGAATTGTGGGTCCAAGTTGACTGAGCTGAGGTATAACTTCCTGGAGTCAGGGAGTTTGTTGCTACTGGATTGATTGGCTGGTTAATGGGGTTTGAAGCCTGTCGACTACACCAGGATCAAGGCTGCACGTAACCTTTCCACCATTTGACTATAATGTTGAAAATGGTATAAATAACCTATAATACATTCTCCTCTGTATTTGACTGAAGACGCCCACTGTGTACCCGAAACGTTTCACCAATAAAGATACCTAACTTACACATGTGTCTTACTCATCAAGAATACTTGAGTCCTTAAAAAACGATCTTAAGATAAACTCAGCATATATACACTGAGAGAAATACACCTCTCCGTGTATATATCCCATGTCATTGCCTGACTGCACAGAGCCAGGGAGCCTAGTGTAGCCTATTTACACAATGATTTTTTTAATTTTTTTAGCTAACACACATGTAAATATAAATAACTCATTTGACCTTATTCCTAGTATATCTCCTTTATAGTATAATAATAAGGTATTAAAAGGACCCCACTGGAAATAAGTCACTGACTTTTTTTTTTTTTGTTACCTTTACCTTTGATATACCTTTGAAGAGTTTCGAGAGTATCTACTCTCTGAGCCCGGCCATGGGCCAGGCTCGTCTGGTGCTTGCCTGGTCAACCAGGCTGTTGCTGCTGGAGGCCCGCTGCCCCACATATCCATCACAGCCTGGTTGATCTGGCACCTGGTGAAGATATTTGTCCAGTTTCCTCTGAAGGCTTCTACACTGGTTCCAGCCGTGTTTCGGATATCTTCTGGTAAGATGTTGAATAGTCTGGGACCCCGGATGTTAATACAGTGCTCCCGTATTGTCCCCACCGCACCCTGCTCCTCACTGGGTTTATTTTACACTTTCTCCCATATCTCTCACTCCAGTATGTTGTTATGGCAGTGTGCAGATTTGGGACCAGGCCCTCAAGTACTTTCCATGTATATATTATCATGTATCTCTCTCCTCCGCTCCAATGAGTACATGTTCAAGACTTGAAGGCGTTCCCAATAATTTAGATGTTTCAATGGCTCAATGTGAGCCGTAAACGATCTCTGGATTTGTTCCAGCTCTGCTATTTCTCCTGCCCTGAACGGGGCCGTCAGCACTGAGCAGTATTCTAAGTGAGGGAGCACTAGCGATTTGAATAGTGTCACCATCGGCATTATTTCCCTTGTTTTGAAAGTTCTCAATACCCACCCCGTCATCTTCCTGGCTGTTGTGATCTTTGTCTTGTTATGGTCTTTAAACGACAGATCAGCAGACATAATTATTCCCAAGTCCTTTACGTGTTCCTTTCGTTCTATGTGGTGACCCTCTTGCGTTTTGTATATAGTGTTCCTTTTGAGTTCTTCATTTTTTCCATACCTAAGCAGCTGAAACTTATCACCATTGAACGTCATGTTGTTCTCCACTGCCCATTGGAAGACCCTGCTTATGTCCTCCTGTAATTTTTCAGTGTCCTCTACCGTAGTGACTTTCATGCTTATTTTAGTGTCATCTGCAAATGATGATACATTCATGCTAGGTTCTCTACACATATGCTGCTATGTATGATAATCTGTGTAACTGTATTTATGTATACCTGAATAAACTTACCTATAAGTTCCCGTGTATTTATTTATTCGTGGAATATTTGGGCAAAGATTTCGGCTCTGGGTTCTATTTTTGCTTAGCATACTTGGGTTTTAGACTACAATATTTTGGTCCAGGGTCTTCTGAGTCTGGTATTTTGGTTGGTCAAGGATATTTTGGCCCTGGTATTTTGGTTGGTCAAGGATATTTTGGCCCTGGTATTTTGGTTGGTCAAGGATATTTTGGCCCTGGTATTTTGGTTGGTCAAGGATATTTTGGCAATGGTATTTTGGTTGGTCAAGGATATTTTGGCCCTGGTATTTTGGTTGGGCAAGGATATTTTGGCCCTGGTATTTTGGTTGGTCAAGGATATTTTGGCCCTGGTATTTTGGTTGGTCAAAGATATTTTGGCAATGGTATTTTGGTTGGTCAAGGATATTTTGGCCCTGGTATTTTGACTACTCGAGGACCTTTTAGTCCTAGAATTTTTAATGTTTTTTTTTTTGGTTCGAGACCTTTTGAGTTTATCTTGTTTGTTTTAGTGTTAAGTCATTTCCGATTAGGACATTGTACTAGGCACTTTAATTAACCAGAGATAATAGAAAACAATATTAACACAAACTTGGACAATACTGCGCCACAGATTTTCGTTATATATTTTCACGTTATTTGTAAATTTATTAAGATTAGTCTGAGGTGTTTTACGTCTATGAATTTTTTTTTATTAGTGTTACATCTCAAGCCATTTTAAAAAATTTCGTTTTGAGTTTTATTAATGTTTTATTATCAGGCCATTTTAGCCTTTTTAATTTTTAGTCAAACTAGACGAACTATCCCCCAAAATTTTTTTTTATTTTTTTCCTATCATTCATCCTTTAGAATGTATTGAGATGTTGAGGTTCAAAGACACATGTGAACTGTGATGTCAGCACACTTCCAGCAAGACAGCTATTGAATGAATGATGGTGAATGTGTTTCCTTCTGTGTGTTACCCTACCTTGGTGAGAAACGGCCGTTGTGGTAAAAATATTTAATCACGGAGAAGCGCTAAACCTGTTTAAATTGTATATCATGCAAATTTTTTAACAATGCGTCAAAAGTAACTTAAAAATATTTGCTAAAATTAACTTAGTATAGGTTAATCCTATTCAGTCTACACACACACACACACACACACACACACACACACACACACACACACACACTCACACACACACTCACACACACAGCAGCCAGGACCAGATCAATAAAAACAGCTCCAAAGATAACTTCATTGCACCATGTTGTGACGCCTCACAATGCTCTTCATAGGTGCCTCAGAAACAGATAATTATCTATTAACACCATTGAATGACCTTAAACACATAGAATAGCCGAAGTATGTATATCACTCATGGTGTATATGCCTCTATATTCCCCTAGTTTATCTTGTTTAATAAGGGACAGGTAAGGACATTGTAGGACATAAATGTCTTAGTGTTTTCTCACTGGGTCATAGTTATTAGAACAGTTTCGGTCCTTGGACCTGAGGACATTGTATATAGGAATAAATGCATAACCATTTGTCGGTATCAATTAATGTCGGTTGGTAGCGCACTCGACTCATACACTGAGGTCCGTGGTTCGATCCCCGGTACGGGTGGAAACATTAGGGCGTGTTTCATTAACACAGGTTGTCCATGTTCACCTGCCAGTAAAATAGGTACCTGGGTGTTAGCCGACTAGTGTGGGTCGCATCCTGGGACAAAATTGACCTAATTTCCCCGAAATGCTCTGCATAACAAGAGGCTTTCTATATAGCAGTATGTCATTGATGTCAGCTATGGTCTGTATAAGTTGTATCATGTGCTTGTAGAAATAAAGATTATTATTATTATTATTATTATTATTTTCTGGTGGTGTATAAGCTATGTGCATACTTTGGACTGCAGGCGCAGGCACTAACAGCTTGATCGATCAGGCCAGCAACCAGGAGGCCTGGTCTGGACCGGGCTGTGACCTCCGGAAGCGACTCCAAGTAACTATCTGGAGGGTATTCCGGCGATCAACGCCCCTGCGACCAGGTCCAGTGGATCAGGACCTGATCAAATGTCTTATGTCCTCTGTGTAGATTGTAAGTGAGGAGGACCCAAGCTGGAAACCAGTCACTTTGACATTTTTTGGGGGATATCCTGGGTAATTTACACTATGTATGATAATTGTACTTATGTGTATCTATACCTAAATAAACTTACAAGGGCGACTCCAGAAGTTTTATAAGGAGGTTCTTAAGGGTGGGAATGTGACTGGAAGATAGGGTAAGGAAAGTGTATTATTATTATTATTTTAATTGGGGAGGCTTTGGGGGCTTCATCCCCCATCCTTGGGGTCGCCACTGAACACAAATTTGACTTAAATGGAACACCAGAGGTGCCTGGTCTGTGGTCTACATTCAACTGTCATCCATATGTATGTATTCTTGTAGATATAAACCTTTCTACATTTATAGGTTATTTCGTAATTATTGAGGTGGAGGTTGTTGACAGGAGGGTGGGAGGGGGACATTTATTATTATTATTATATTTATAGGGAAGCGCTAAACTTGTAGGTTCAGTGCACCAAGACCTCGTCGCTAGATTAGAGATATCTTTGGAGTGTGGAGATGAAAAGATACGAGTGTTGTAGGTCTGTTAGCCCATACTAGGCAGGTCTTCTAGCCCATGCTAGGCAGATCTACTAGCCCATGCTAAGCAGATCTACTAGCCCATGCTAGGCAGATCTACTAGCCCATGCTAAGCAGATCTACTAGCCCATGCTAAGCAGATCTACTAGCCCATGCTAGGCAGATCTACTAGGCCATGCTAGGCAGATCTACTAGCCCATGCTAGGCAGATCTACTAGCCCATGCTAGGCAGATCTACTAGCCCATGCTAGGCAGATCTACTAGCCCATGCTAGGCAGATCTACTAGGCCATGCTAGGCAGATCTACTAGCCCATGCTAGGCAGATCTACTAGCCCATGCTAAGCAGATCTACTAGCCCATGCTAGGCAGATCTACTAGCCCATGCTAAGCAGATCTACTAGCCCATGCTAGGCAGATCTACTAGGCCATGCTAGGCAGATCTACTAGGCCATGCTAGGCAGATCTACTAGCCCATGCTAGGCAGATCTACTAGCCCATGCTAGGCAGATCTACTAGGCCATGCTAGGCAGATCTACTAGTCCATGCTAGGCAGATCTACTAGTCCATGCTAGGCAGATCTACTAGCCCATGCTAGGCAAGTGTACTGGTGATGGTGATCATTTTGAGGGTATAGGTGCTGGTGATGGTGATGTTAGAGGTAACGGTAATAGTGGTGATAGTGGTAGTGATGGTGGTGATAGTGGTAGTGATGGTGGTGATAGTGGTAGTGATGGTGATAGTGGTAGTGGTGGTGGTGGCTGGGTTTCACACTGCACTTCACCCTGGACTCTCACTGACACCACCAACACTCCGGCAATATCTGGTACACTCCCCTCGTGTATATTGCATATTGCTGTTCATCTTGCATCAACTTCATCGAGAATTAGACACATGTGCAACATCTAGGTAGTATCTTTATTTGTAGACGTTTCTACATCCAGTGGCTTTATCAGTACAAGGACATAATGTGAAGAACTATATACAAAAGATGAGGTAATCAGTCCTCGGCCTTGTGACAGAGGGACTGATTACCTCGTCTTTTGTATATAGTTGTTGTGATGGTAATGTTTAAAGTCAGGAAAGAGGATGTCAGCCACGGGATCTGACCTTGTCAGCTGCTGGTTCAGCATCCGCTCTCCTGCCCTACCAACTTTGACAACCAGTTTACAAATTATTATTATTATTAATTTATTTATTATTATTGTTTTATTATTATTTAGTATGTATTATTATTGTTTACCTGGAGAGGGTTTCGGGGTCAACGTCCCCGAGGCCTGGTCTGAGACCAAGCCTCGTGGTGGATCAGAGTCTGATCAACCAGGCTGTTACTGCTGCCCGCAGTAACATTATTATTATTATTGTTATTATTATTATTTACTATTTTATTATTATTTATTATTATTGTGATTATATTATTATTATTATTCTTAGTAGTAGTAGTATTGAGCACTAAACCCTTTTGGTTTATACAACACCTGCGGTAAGAGATTAAATCAGATTTGATCCCATATAAGTATACTTCCCCAGACCCAGACAATATACACACTGTGAGCAGGAGTTAATGTTCTGTACGACTGGTAAACAACTCAACAAACATCATTATTTTCCTGTGTGTATTTAACTGGCAGAGCTCCTACTGGGCGTCGCCAAAGCCTACATTTACAATGGATTATTATTATTCGTTTCATCAAGAAGCGATAAATCCTTAAGGGAATAAGAGTCTAAGATTTAATCCAAAGAAAGGGAGGGTGGAATAAAGACAATATAAGCAGTATGCAAACTTGGATAGCTTTAGATACAGGTTGAGCAGGTACCTAACTAGGTGTGAGCTGGACCTGACTAGAAACACAATATGTGTCCGGGGCCCAAGACTGTTTAACAGCCTCCCACCAGCCATAAGGGGAATTACCAATGGGCCCCTGGCTGCCTTCAAGAGGGAGCTGGGCGGATATCTAAAGTCGATGCCGGATCAGCCGGGCTGTGGTTCGTACGTTGGACTACGTGCGGCCAGCAGTAACAGCCTCGTTGATCAGACCCTGATCCACCGGGAGGCTCCAGGTAGCACGAGCCAGTAGTCCTTCTTCAGAGTTCCTTCTTGAGAAACTTTACTTAACAAACGTTTATTTGTTGTTTATTAAAGTATGTTTATTTGACGATATTTTATTGAATGCATCAAGTGTGTTGCTACAGTATTGTACATAGTGCGGGCGAAACCTAGCTACGTTTCCCTGTCGGGTTAGGCAAGGTTTGTCAGGAAACAGGACAAGTGTTTCCTGACGCTGGTCTTAGTCATATGATGACCCGCAGCTGGAGCTTTTGGTCATCTGACCGAGACCTTCCGCTGGCTTACTCCTCCACCCCTTTAAAAATTAGGGATTTAAGTTTTGACCCCTGTCATGTTCCAGCACACAGGATGGCTTTCAGTGCTGAAATCTGTCAGCCTAGGATGGGAGACTTCAGTAAGACGATGAGCATATTGAAAAGTATTCCATAGGCTCTTCAAAGTACTATATATATGAATGAAATGTTTTTTTTTAAATTGAATTTGAATTAGAGGAGCTACGGCAGCTTCAGAGGTTTCTTTCCAAATGAGATAGAGTTATTACAAAGTGTTTCAAATTGATGGACCCAATTTCAAAACAGTATGCTTTGAAATTTGGTCCATCAATATGAAACACTGTACTTGAGAATTACCATCTCTCAGGGTATCCCATGCACAGAGGTTGATTTTGTTTTTCTAGAGATCACAGAGCGAAGCAATAGAAAATATATGGGGGGGAATGATGGGGTTAGCTCTAATTCCGTGGATCAAGGACCCCTCAGCAGCCTCCTTGAAAGGGAGGAGGATGTATGAGAGAGCTGGGTGAAGAGCTAGGAGCATCTGGTGATGCAGGTTACCTAGCAACCCTCTGGGATACTCTCAGCCCCACCCTAGCCATGCTGCCAAACCTACCATCTTCACACCCCTTTTCTCTCTCTCTCTCTCTCTCTCTCTCTCTCTCTCTCTCTCTCTCTCTCTCTCAAATATTATCGCAAAAATAATATTCCTTGGGTTTGGGAGATGAATAGATAGGCTTCTTACATTAGTAATTTTTTCACCTAACAGTAAATAGGTACCTGGATATTCGATTACTGGATTATCCAGGGTTAATTACTGCAGTATTAATATAGTTTTGGAAGGCGCTAAACCCGTGTGCGTCGTCCAGCTCAGAGACTAGTGTAGGCTCGAACCTCAGTGTGGAAATCGCCAAGGAATTAGTGCAACCCCCTCGGGTTTAAACCTGATTTTTTTTCCCCCTCATTTCCGAGGCGCTGTGTGACCCATGCGAGTTTAGCGCTTCCCCGTGAATATAATAACTGTAGCTAGAGGTAACCCAACATTCACAAAGGCTGATGTGACTGTCATTGTATGAAGCGTTAAACCCGTGAGGGTTATTAAATTCAAGGGAGTGCTGTCTTGAAGAGTCATATTATTATTATTATTATTATTATTATTATTACTACTACTACAACTACTGATGCTGCTACTACTATTAATAGTACTACTACTACTATACTACTATAACTACTACTACTATACTACTATAACTACCACCACTAGTACTACTACCACTACTACTACTACTATTGTTGCTACTACTACTGTTACTACTACTACTATAACTACTACCACCACTACTACTATACTACTACTACTATAACTACTACCACCACTACTACTATACTTCTACTACTACTACTATAACTACTACCACTATAACTACTACCACTAGTACTACTACTACTGTTGCTACTACTACTGTTACTACTACTACTATAACTACTACCACCACTACTACTACTATAACTACTACTACCACTACTACCACCACTACTACTACTACTACTACCACCACTACTACTACTACTAATACTACACTAATATTACTATTCACCACAAGTGCTAGATCTGTAAAGAACACATAGCACACGGGGAATGGGAAATAACGAAGTTTGATCCCAGCTCCACCACCTGGGATGAAGATCTGTGGAGTAGTAGGGCGCCTAGCACACATAAAAGGTGACGCAGCGGCAGCGGCAGCGCAGCAGCAGCAGCAGCGGCAGCAGCAGCAGCAGCAGCAGTCTAGGGCTGCTGGGTGAGCCAGTATGTCTGGAAGCAGACTTCACCTTGCTTTTAAAGCACGTCTACCCACGGCCCTCCACTCACCCATGCGGGTTTAGTGCTTGTTGCTTTCATATTAAACATCTCGATTTAACTGACTTTTAACCTCCTCTCTTCCCCCCATCGTTTCGGAAAGGAACATTTTGACGAAGTTTCGGCCCTGTACCATGTGTCAAGTCACAGCTGGACCAGTCAAGTTGTGACTTAACGATGGTCCAAAACGGACCGGGACGTTTTTTTTTTTTTTTTTTTTACAGATTTCGGAAATGCAGAAGGAAATCCGCTGGGTCAGTGCATTCAGAAAAAAAAACCAGTTTGTTGGTTATAGAAGAGTCCCTTATTTTGACAATCACGACAAAAGTAATAATGATATTATACCCGCCCACACATGATATATTACATGTCAGAGACTAGAGTTCTGGTTTGTTTAGTTAGGTTGAGTTGGATTAGATTAGATTTGGTTAAGATTGAGTAGGTTTGGTTTAGTCTAGGTTAGGTAACGTACGTTAGATTTGGGGGTGTTGTGTCCCTCGGGATTTTTATCTGGGTGGGTCATGGCCTTCGGGAGGGTTTTTGCCCTACCTACTTCATTTACAGGTTACTTGTAGGCCCTTCTGGGGGTCACTGCCCTCATGGTCCGGTCTTAGACCAGGTCTCCTGGTTGCTGAGATGAGTGATCAAGCTGTTGTTGCCCACGGTCTGCAGTCAAACATATACACCACAGCCCGGCTGGTCAGGAAGTGACTTCAGGAACTTATTAAGTTCCCTCTTGAAGATAACTAAGAGTTTCTTGGTAAATTCCCTTATGCACGAAGGGAGGTTGTTGAAGAGTCGTGGTTCCTTTACACTTATTGGGTTATTAGTGCATCTGTCATGCCCGTTCTTTCAATTGAAGGGTTCTTGCAGTGTCTGCCAAGACTCTTGCTTTCACTAGTTATTTCGGTGTGCAGGTTGGGAACAAACCCACCAGACTCTTCCAGGTGTATATTATCATTTATCTCTCTCGCCTACGATCTAAGGAGTACAGTTCGAGGGACTTCAGTTACTTCCAGTAACTTAGATACTTGACTGTGAAGGTTCTCTATATTTCCCAGTTTTGCAGTTCCTGATATTATTATTATTATTATTATTATTATTATTAGTAGTAGTAGTAGTAGTAGTAGTAGTAGTGATAGTAGTAGTAGTAGTAGTGATAGTAGTAGTAGTAGTGATAGTAATAGTAGTAGTGATAGTAGTAGTAGTAATAGTAGTAGTAGTGATAGTAGTAGTAGTAATAGTAGTAGTAGTGATAGTAGTAGTAGTAATAGTAGTAGTAGTGATAGTAATAGTAGTAGTAGTGTTAGTAGTAATGGTAGTAGAGTAATAATATTACTATATTACTGGGAAGAGCTAAACCCGTAAGGGTCTTACAGAACCTGTCACCCCTCCCATCGCCCCTGTCTCCCTCTTTTCTTGTTCCCTTATCTCCCCCTCCCCCTCTAAGAGCCCTTTACCCCCTCCCCCAGGGCCCCCTGAACCCCCGTCTCCCCCACTACTCTCGTCTCGCCCTCCCACACACTCCCATGTATTGATCGTGTGTGGTGAGTCATGCCACCGGAGTCCCCAGCACGCCCAAGCCACTCCCACCTCCTCAGGACACCTCCCCCAGGATGCCTCTCCCACCTCCCCCAGGACGCCTCTCCCATCTCCCCAGGACGCCTCTCTCACCTCCACCAAAACACCTCTCCCACCTCCCCTAGGACGCCTCTCCCACCTCCCCCAGGACGCCTCTCCCACCTCCCCCAGGACGCCTCTCCCACCTACCCCAGGACGCCTCTCCCACCACCCCAGGAACACCTCTCCCAGGACGCCTCTCCCACCTCCCCCAGGACGCCTCTCCCAACTCCACAGGACGCCTCTCTCACCTCCACCAGAACACCTCTCCCACCTCCCCAGGACTCCTCTCCCACCTCTCCCAGGACGCCTCTCCCACCTCCCCCAGGACGCTTCTCTCACCTCCACCAGAACACCTCTCCCACCTCCCCAGGACGCCTCTCACACCTCCCCCAGGACGCCTCTCCCACCTCCCCAGGACGCCTCTCCCAACTCCCCAGGACGCCTCTCCCACCTCCCCCAGGACGCCTCTCCCACCTCCCCCCGGACGCCTCTCCCAACTCCCCAGGACGCCTCTCTCACCTCCACCACAACACCTCTCCCACCTCCCCAGGACGCCTCTCTCACCTCCACCACAACACCTCTCCCACCTCCCCAGGACGCCTCTCCCACCTCCCCAGGACGCCTCTCCCACCTCCCCAGGACGCCTCTCCCACCTTCCTATACCTCAATTAGGGTAGAGGCGGGAATTATCTTTCTTAGAGTATGCAGAATGTTTTCGTGTGTGTGTGTTTCTCTCTCTCTCTCTCTCTCTCTCTCTCTCTCTCTCTCTCTCTCTCTCTCTCTCTCTCTCTCTCTCTCTCTCTCTCTCTCTCTCTCTCTCCTTCAGTTATCAAACTGGCTTCGTGTTGTTGATGTGCTGGAAACGTACCTTGCAGTCTGGGCGCAGGTCTTCTCACCAGATATCATCCACGGCCCTGACCTGCTAGCTGTCATCTCCCGCAATCATCTTTCCCCACACCTTGCATCTTCCTCTCACACTCTTGCATCTTTACCAACCTTCGCACATCTTCACACATCTTCCCACACCTCTACACATCTTCCCACACCTTCACACATCTTCCCACACCTCTACACATCTTCCCACACCTTCACACATCTTCCCACACCTCTACACATCTTCCCACACCTTCACACATCTTCCCACACCTCTACACATCTTCCCACACCTTCACACATCTTCCCACACCTCTACACATCTTCCCACACCTTCACACATCTTCATACATCATTCCCACACCTTCACAGCTTCATGACCCTCCCTTAAGTCAGGTCATGAAGGCGAGGTCAGGTCACACGAGGTGAAGTACAAACAGTAATGCCTTTCCGAATCTTGACCTCTGCCCTCTGGTCCTGTCTTCATCCTCCCTGAAAGTGTAAAAGATTTTCCCTTCTGATTTTCCTAGAATCGCCCAGCATAGGCCTACTGGTCTATGCTGGGCGAATCTAGGAAAATAAATCACAAGGGAACCAGGGAAAATCAAAGGAAATAAATTACTAGAAAAAACTCACAGAGAGAGAAAAGAAAAAAAAATGTAACATATGGGAATCCAATACAATCAGTCCAATACAAAGCAGAAAGGTGTAAGGAGAGTAGGAGTTTGAGGTAATCAGTCCCTCAACCTTGTAGAAAGTACAGCATATGGCCGGAGAAGTGGCTTATATGCTGTATTTTCTACAAGATTGATGGACTGAACACATCGGTTCCAGGTTGAGGGACTGATTACCTCAAACTCCTCCTCTCCTTACACCTTTCTGCTTTGTATTGGACTGATGAAGCCACTGTGTGGCGAAACGTTTCCTTAATAAAGATTCCCATATGTTACATAAGTGTCTCAATCTTCAACTTGTCAATTTTCAAAACCATTTATCACAAGAAAAAATGTATTGAAGACAGTGAGAGAGAGAGAGAGAGAGAGAGAGAGAGAGAGAGAGAGAGAGAGAGAGATAGGTGTGCCAGTCAGTCATTTTCAAGGTCAGTCAGGTCACTGTGACTGCTGACTGTAACATTCTTGATCCAGTCACATTGTGTTAGGTACAAGGCCACATGTGGAACTAATGTGATATTTTATGGTGACAACGTTTCGCTCCAGGAATTTTGTCAAGCCAAAGCTGGAGAGCGAAACGTTGCCACAATAAAATGGCACATTAGTTACACTTGTGTCCTACAAACATTATTACACCCAGTCACAATCTTTGACCTAACTTAACCTAACATTAAAGGGTGGAACACTGCCTAGTAGGGTTATTGAAGCTAAAACCTTGGGTAGTTTAAAATTTAAGTTGGATAAATACATGAGTGAGAGGGTTTGGATTTGAGTGGGACTTGAACATGAGTAAATAGATTTATCAAAGCTTATTGCTTGGGTTCTTCTTCTTCTTGATTCGCAGGTACTCTCCTAGCCCGGGTCTTTTCCAGATGGTGACCCGGCCTTGGCTCCCTGTCTTGGGAGTGTCTGAGACCTATGTCTGCCATGGGAGGAGGTACAAGTACCTCCTCATCTTCTGGGACCAACTGTTCCCAGGCCCAGCCCCATTCCCCGCCCTCACGGGGCTCGTAGGGAGAAGCTAGGCCCCTGGTCTACCATTTTCCCCGCCCCAGGGGGCTCGTGGGAATGGCAGTCTTGTGAGCTGCAGATGATAACAAGCTCAAAACAAGAAATCTCAAGCCAGTGATGATTCTCTTCGGGTCGATTGTTCTCTCTAGTCTAGGCTAAAATATTGTTCTATACTAAACGGCCCCCTTCAAGCAAGGCGAAATTGCAGAGACGAAAAAATGCAGAGACCCTTCACACCTCGTACAAACTCAGTCACCTAAATTTGCTGGGAGCTCTTTAAAATCCCTAGAGCTGAATTCCTTCAAAATTACTACTTATGAAAATAAGAGCTTGCAGACGGTGCAAATACGTTCGTTGAAAGTTGGGGAAGCGATGAGTACACTGAGAACTCAGTAAGAGTTAAGGGAAAACGAGTCAACATCCTCCCTTCATGCATAACGGAGATCAACAAACCTCTGTCTTCAAGGGGGAACTCGACAGATTCCTCGAAACACTTTCTGGTCACCGTGTTGTGGTACAAATGCTGGACTGCGGGTGGCGGGCACTAACAGCTTGATCGATCAGGCCAGTAACCAGGAGGCCTGGTCTGTTGCCGGTTCTAGGGGGCGGTGACTTCCGGAAACTACTTCGGGCACATTCCAAGACAACCGCCTGCCAGTTTGCGGGAAGCACTACCGATCCCCGAGGAAATGTAAGGTTTATGGGTCTTAAGGAGCCCACACAGAGTATGTTGACTCACAAGATGACTGACGCCGCCCAATAAACTCGCCCCTCGGGGCAACAATCTTATGGACTGTAAACCCATCAAGGGGACGGACAAGATCTACTACTGACCATACACTGGGATAGGAGTATGGTGCATGCTTGTCGCTAGACAGTGACACAATTAATATAATAATAATAATAATAATAATAATATCTTCATTTCTACAAGTACATGTACAAGGTATACAGGCCTAGCAGACATCAATGTTATGCAGAGCATTTCGGGCAAATTAGGTCAATTTTATCCCGGGATGCGACCCACACCAGTCCACTAACACCCAGGTACCCATTTTACTGATGGGGTGAACATGGACAACCGGTGTAAAGAAACACACCCAATGTTTCCACCCCTTCGCCGGGAATTGAACCCGGACCCTCACCGTGTGAAACGAGAGCTTTTGCCACCAGGCCACGGGCGGCATTATACAATGTTTATGCAAACGTAAATTACATTTAAGTGTGCATGCTTAAAGGCCCTTAATATGCAGAGCATTTCGGGCAAATTATCACCTCGGAATGCGACCCAAAACAGCCGACTAACACCCAGGTACCTATTTACCACTAGGTGAACATGGGTAGTGGGTGTAAGGAGATTTGCCCATTAGTCTCGTCCAGGATTTGAAACTCGAGACCTTTCAGTGGTAAGCGACAAAACTGACCACGAACCCTTCAAGATTTGATCTCAGTAGTGAAGATCTTCAGTAAAGATTTGATCTTCACTCTGATATAATCATTTCACCTGAAAACTTACAACCAGATTATTATTATTATTATTAGTATTAGTATTATATTTGTGGGAAGCTCGAAACCGCATGGGTCATAGAACACCTAGGGAATGGGAGGTACTTAGGTTTGATAAAGAACACAAAGACACAGTACAATACACATAGGAGACGACGTTTTGGTCCGACTCCAAATTCAGCATACATATTCAAATTAAAAAAAAAAATCTTTGCGCGTAAGCCACTGGGTCAGTTGGCCCAGTGGCTTGCGCACTGGCTTGGAGCTTTACGACTCACTCGCCACGAGTTTAATCCCCGCTCGTGGTAGGGTTTGTTTACAATCGTATCATTACGATTTTGTGAGTGAGAGAGAGGAAGGTACACAGCCCCAGGTCCTCTCCCCGTCACCACATCCATTCTGCCCACCACGAGTGAGAAACTTGTTGAAAATGGTGTTAAATACTGACAGGTTGAAGACACATACCTGGAGTCTACCTGGAGGGCATTCCTGGGATCAACGCCCCCATGACCAGGCCTCCTGGTGGATCAGGGCCTGATCAACGAGGCTCTTACTTCTGGCCGCACGTAGTCCAACGTTCGAACTACAGCCCGGATGATCTGGCACTGATTTTAGGTATCCGTCCAGCTCCCTCTTGAAGGCAGCCAGGGGTCTATTGGTAATCCTTCATGTGGCTGGTGGGAGGCTGTTGAACAGTCTAGCTGACATTAGTGATATGCTATATAAAAAGCTCCTTATACAGAGCATTTCGGTCAAATTTGGTCGATTTTGTCTCCAGGATGCGACCCACACCAGTCGACTAACACCCAGGTACCTATTTCCATGAACCTCAAAGTATGAGCTGAGTGCGCTATCAACCCAGCTACGGGACAAGAGTGTAAGTGTGCAAAGCCGAAAGCAGAATATACGTCAAAAACTAACAGTAAAATTAGGCTAGGCTGCTGTTAGGGAACAAATATAATTAAAACAAGTTATACCAGCCCGAGGTGAGACAAGCGGTCTGGGATGTTGTTGAGGTAGCCCGCATTCAACCTCCATCACTCCCCCTTCCCCATTACTCCCACCTCCATCACCCTTTCCCCAACACCCCCTTCCCCACCTGCGGTCGCTTCCCCCACTCTCACGGTCAAGGCCAGAGCCGTGTTTACAACTAACGGTTCAGAGTACGCTATGGGTCTATGGGATTCTGTAAATCTTACCTTTGATATACCTTTGAAGAGTTTCGAGAGTATCTACTCTCTGAGCCCGGCCATGGGCCAGGCTCGTCTGGTGCTTGCCTGGTCAACCAGGCTGTTGCTGCTGGAGGCCCGCTGCCCCACATATCCATCACAGCCTGGTTGATCTGGCACCTGGTGAAGATATTTGTCCAGTTTCCTCTTGAAGGCTTCTACACTGGTTCCAGCCGTGTTTCGGATATCTTCTGGTAAGATGTTGAATAGTCTGGGACCCCGGATGTTAATACAGTGCTCCCGTATTGTCCCCACCGCACCCCTGCTCCTCACTGGGTTTATTTTACACTTTCTCCCATATCTCTCACTCCAGTATGTTGTTATGGCAGTGTGCAGATTTGGGACCAGGCCCTCAAGTACTTTCCATGTATATATTATCATGTATCTCTCTCTCCTCCGCTCCAATGAGTACATGTTCAAGACTTGAAGGCGTTCCCAATAATTTAGATGTTTCAATGGCTCAATGTGAGCCGTAAACGATCTCTGGATTTGTTCCAGCTCTGCTATTTCTCCTGCCCTGAACGGGGCTGTCAGCACTGAGCAGTATTCTAAGTGAGGGAGCACTAGCGATTTGAATAGTGTCACCATCGGCATTATTTCCCTTGTTTTGAAAGTTCTCAATACCCACCCCGTCATCTTCCTGGCTGTTGTGATCTTTGTCTTGTTATGGTCTTTAAACGACAGATCAGCAGACATAATTATTCCCAAGTCCTTTACGTGTTCCTTTCGTTCTATGTGGTGACCTCTTGCGTTTTGTATATAGTGTTCCTTTTGAGTTCTTCATTTTTCCATACCTAAGCAGCTGAAACTTATCACCATTGAACGTCATGTTGTTCTCCACTGCCCATTGGAAGACCCTGCTTATGTCCTCCTGTAATTTTTCAGTGTCCTCTACCGTAGTGACTTTCATGCTTATTTTAGTGTCATCTGCAAATGATGATACAAAAGTGTGCTGGGTGTTTTTATCTATGTCTGCTATGAGGATGAGAAACAGCAGAGGTGCCAGGACAGTGCCTTGGGGCACTGAGCTTTGACCTCGCTGATGCTGGATCTTGCCCTGTTCACTACTACTTTTTGTGTTCTTTGTGTTAGGAACTCAAAATCCATCTGCCTACCTTCCCCGTAATGCCTATGGCCCTCATTTTGTGCGCTATCACTCCATGATCGCATTTGTCAAACGCCTTTGCAAAATCTGTGTAAATCACATCTGCGTTTTGGTTGTCCTCCAATGCCTCCGTAATTCTGTCATAATGGTTCAGCAGCTGTGACAGGCATGATCGACCCGCTCTAAAGCCATGCTGGTTCGGGTTATGTTGGTTGTGCTGGTCCATGAACTTTGTAATCTGCCGTCTCATCACTCTTTCAAAGATTTTTATGATGTGAGAAGTGAGGGCTACTGGTCTGTAATTTTTAGCTAGTGCTCTACTACCTCCCTTATGCAAAGGAGCTATGTCTGCACTCTTTAAGACCTCTGGAATTTCACCTAGATCTAAGCTCTTTCTCCACAGAATACTAAGGGCTCTTGCTAATGGTACTTTGCACTGCTTTATAAATAAAGCATTCCATGAATCTGGTCCAGGTGCTGAGTGAGTGGGCATGTTGGCCATTTCTTTTTCGAAATCTATGGGATTTGTACTAATGTCGGTTAGGTGGTCTGCGCAGCCTTCTGCTGGAGTGAAAAATATTTCTGCATTTTCTACCTTGCTGTCATTTAGTGGGTTGCTGAACACTGACTCATACTGTTCTTTTAGCATTTCACTCATTTCCTGTTCATCGTCCGTATACGAATCTCCTCTCAATAATGGTCCAATTCTACAGGTAGTTCTTAGCTTGGATTTTGCATAGGAGTAGAAATATTTTGGGTTTCTTGCAATATCCTGTATGGCTCTTTGTTCCCTTTGTACTTCTTCTGTCAGGTATGACATCTTAAGTTTGTGCTCTAATTCCGTGATCTCTCGGTTAAGGCTATCTCTCCTCTGTTGCAACATAACTGTGTTTTTCAGCAATTCAGTAACCCGTTTTCTTCTCCTGTACCATCTCCTACGCCTCTCTCTATATCTGATCTTCTTCGGGGTTTCCTCAATGGTACGTGTTTCATACATACCTTGTATGCTTCTGTATTCAGCTTCTCTAGGCACTGGTGGGATTTAGGGTGCTCATGTCTGATTCCCATGATATGTCTGATAGCTCTTGGTTTATTTTTTCCCAGTCAATTCTATGGTTATTAAAATTAAACTTACTGAACATTCCGTCTCTAACATTAGTGTCGCAGTTCCCTAACCCTAACCTTTTGCCATAGCTCGCCAGCAAGATAATGGTTAAGCTTTTAAGGTACAGAGAACAAAAAGACACAATACTGTGACTAGAACAATACACAAATAACTCGAACATAGGAGAGAAAAGCTTACGACGACTTTTCATCCGACTTTGACCATTTACAAGTCACACTAACACAAGAGTGTCACGGATATTGGTATGTTGGGTGCGTTTAGGGACCTGAAGACAGATATTGTTGCGTAACTAACTTTTTACTGGGATAACGTTTAGCTTTATAAAGCTTATCAAGCAGTCATAGATCAGCTCTAAACAGCAAAACAGAGCTTTGGATAGGTACGAGGTGAACGTGCCTAGCATGGGCCAGTAGACCTACTGCAGTGTTCCTCCTTTCTTGCTTATATATATATTTTACAATGTTCTTGAGGTCACTCAGATAATATGGGTACATAAAATATGAATTATATACATAATTTAGCCTAGCATACTCCAGTAAAGTCAATATTCCATTCCTACTTTTTGAACAAGGAAAAGGTAGTCTATCGACAGACGTCAGGTGTTTAAACACACCTCCAGAGAATCCGAGTGGCTCTGGCACTCGGGCTGCGGCCTGAGTGCCAGGAATGGCTCAAATGGAACAGATCTTTTGAGTTGAAAGCCTCGTACCAGCGAGAACACCGGCCCTGATACCACTTGAACCCAAGAGGTGCTGTACCCCAACTACAGGACGTCGACGACGATTGTAGTCTAACTTCTACACCACTTGTGCTGAAGAAGACTCACCGCGCCTTTGTTATAGGGCTGCCCCCGCCATAGGGCTGCCCCCGCCATAGGGCTGCCCCCGCCATAGGGCTGCCCCCGCCATAGGGCTGCCCCCGCCATAGGGCTGTAAACGGTACTCCTCTTGACAGGAATGCTTACCGTGTCCCTGCCATAGGATTGTAAACGGTACATCACTTGTACAAACTCCAACACTCCTCCGGGAGACACTGCCGGGTCACCACATGGAGAAGACCCGGGTCAGGACCCGTCCTAGCAAACATGGTAGTCTGTCTTAGTTATCAGATTACGCTATAATTTTCTGAATTCCTTAGAACATTTAACTTGATAACAGTATAACAGTGTATGTGATACGGACAGATTGTTGGCAAGACATAGAACGCAAACATTTTATTGGAAACGTGTCTGTCCTGAGACCTGGTCACTCCAAATGGTTGGAGTGACCAGGTCCCAGAGCCGAAAAATTTCCAGTAAAATGCCTCTGTGTTTACATGCCGTTTTTTCCCCACTGTATATTTAGCTTGTAAGCATTAATGCTAAATTGGCAAAACAAAATGTAAATTCGTTTTGCAGCACCTGTAACATACCTGTGATTAGTTTCGAGATTTCCACCTTCGCTGCCGGACATGAGGCCTGAGTTAGTTGCCTAGTTGATCAACCAAGCTGTTGCTATTAGCTAACCACAGGCCTACATAGCCATCACAACCTGGCTGATCAAACATTTTCAACAGATAGTTATCCAGTTTCCTCTTGATAACTTTTGCCTTTATTCTGGTAATACTTACGTTGTTGATAACAGGTTAAATAGTTTCTGACCATGGATGTTGACAGTGTTCTCTGATCATTAATTTCGAGGCCTGGTCACGGACCGGCCGGGGGGCGTTGACCCCGATACCCCCTTCAAGTATAACAACAGTTGGGAGCCTATAAGAATCCCTGGAGAAGTAAGACTCCGAGTTTCACTACTTAAATGTACGTTGTCATAGAAAAAATCTCCATATTGCATTAAGTATATAATTTTATTCCAGTTGATTACTCTGGGAACATCACGTGACGTGGGTTAATAAAAACTATCGCTTTTAATACTAGTGTTATCAAGAGAGACTGAGAAAGCCAAGCAGCGTGGCTTATCTTCAGTGGAGTCCTTTGAGGATTTATAGAAATAAGTTAGTGACTTTTTTTGGGAGGTTATCCTAGGTAATTTACACTATGTATGATAATTGTACTTATTGTACCTGTGTCTGAATAAACATACCGCTTCCCAATAATAGTAATAATACACTGGTGTTCTTAATCCTTCTTAGGATGTGAATGACATCGTGAACTAAGTTTCTTAATTGCTAATGAACATGGAAAACAGATGCTGGGAGACTTTTCCATAACTCTCGCCTGGTTCTGAGTCCAGCGATCAACCACTCATCACTCACCTTTCCCTGGAAGTAGTGGAATACACAAAAATGCAGAAATTTTAGGTAATTTATTGAAAAAGTTTCGGTCCTGGGACCTCGGTCACTCTAAATACGAGCCTGGCCCATGGCCATTGTCTTGACAGTTCACACACGTGGGCACATAAAAACAAGACTGTGCATCATAGCCCCTATAAGTATATTATATAAACCCTATTTTTTAAGGTGGGATGGATGTGTGATAAGATCAGCATCAGTTTCCCCGCCATTCCACCTTGGAGTAGCAGAGGTGGTGGTGGTAAGATAGTCAGGTTTCCTGTCGTTTCACTAAGGAATTGGAAGAGACGGTGGTCTTGCCTGGTCCTCGTACAACAGCGGTGTTTGGTAAGGTGACTTAGTGGCTGTGGCGGCAGTGCTGGCATTGTTCTGCTACCTGGAGGGTGGGGGGTCAATGCCACCAGGCTTCGTGGTGGATCAGTGCCTGATCAACCAGGCTGTTACAGTTGGCCGCACGTGAACGTACGAACTACAGCCCGGCTGGTCGGGTACTGACTTTGTGTATCTGACAAGCTCCCTCTTGAAGGCAGCCAGAAGTCTGCTGGTGATATTCCTTATGCCTGGTGGGTCTTGATCCAGGGAACCGGATCAAGACCCAGTTCCCTAGATCGAGATCCAGTTCCCTGAATCAAGACCCAGTTCTTCGAATCAAGACCCAGTACCCTGAATCAAGACCCAGTTCCCAGAATCAAGATCCTGTTCCCTGAATCAAGACCAGTTCCCCGAATCAAGGCCCAGTTCCCTGAATCAAGACGTTCCCTGAATTAAGGTCCACTTCCCTGAATCAAGACCCAGTTCCCTGAATCAAGACCCAGTTCCCTGAATCAAGCCCAGTTCCCTGAATCAAGACCCAGTTCCCTGAATCAAGACCCAGTTCCCTGAATCAAG